>PVKU01006580.1:81952-101403 GCA_004027475.1 Anoura caudifer
CACAGAAGAGGTGCATAATATCTGCTTGCATTTGTGTGTGTGTGTGTGTGTGTGTGTGTGTGTGTGTGTGTGAGTGATGTTAGCAGCTATTTGTGCTTGTTGCTTAAGATCCATTAATCATTAGAGAATTGCAAAATGGTGATATTCTGATTCTTCCCTCCTTCACTTATTAGCAGAACTGTTTGCATGAAGAGAAGCGGCCCATCACCAACACTTTTTTACTCTGAGGTACAGCCTGTGTAGGGAGGGCAGGGAACATTCTGAACTGTTTAACTAGTCTTCGGAATAATGAGTTGGTTCTCCAGCCTTCTCCTCTGGGTTAATTTTTTTTTTTTTTAATGGGTATCAGTATAAGCTCATGGATTGCAGCATTTCTCAGGTGCTTCAGTCCGTTCTAATGAGTTCTCTAATGCCAAACTTTGGTCGTCTTCGGCCAGTGGGAGTCCTAAGTCTCTCGCACATACTCTAATGGTCTTTGCTAGTTTCTTTGCTCTCTGGAGTGACGAGATGTGTCTGGCTCTTCTTGTATAGGTTTTGCCCTACTCCGGAATCAGGCATTTCTCCAAGTAGCCCTGGCTCCTTTTAGTGGGCAATCATGTGTAGAGACTATAGTCTAGGTATTATAGGTGCTCATGGCTGCTGGGTTGGTTATGGTTTCTCTACTTTGATTGGACTGAGCTAGAATACACTTTTAGAAGGTCAACATAAGCATGAGTGCTTTTTGGGTATTTACAGTGCAAACTGTATTGAGGACTTTAGTGTTTTTACTTAATCTCATTACTCTTGCGTCTTTCTCTGTTATATCTGATCTGTATCTCTTTTCTCCCTTTGCCTGTTCTTCTTTCTCTTGTGCCTAATCCCAGTTCTCAGTGAAAACATAATTATTCATTTCTTTTATCTCACGCTATCAACATTGTCACCCATAATATGACTTCTGAAAAAAAATTAAGATTTTCTTGCAGTTCATATTGCCTTGTATATCACATTTATACTGAAAATACTGAGAATGTATTTTTAGATTATTTTATTTAAAACTACTTGTAATCATTCTTTTTTTTTTGTGTGTGTGGTTATGCCAGCAACTGGATGGGTTTATATTTAGGTACATTTGCTTCATTTTACTCTGAAATTTTAGGAACCGCTTTTTAAAAATGTAATTGTTCTATAATTCTGTGAAATGTTTTCTTGGTTCTAAAGTCAAATGAGCTAAAGAGGCTGTTTTTATTTTTTAATAGACTTTACAGATTTTATTTATTTATTTTTAGAGAGGGCAAGAGAGGGAGAAAGAGAAGGAGAGAAACATCAGTGTGTGGTTGCCTCCCTCATGCCCCCAGCTGGGGACCTGGCCTGCAACCCCGGCATGTGCCCTGACCGGGAATGCAACCCGTGACCATTGGGTTCACAGGCTGGTGCTGAATCCACTGAGCCACACCAACCAGGGCTCGTATTGGGCTCTTTTAAAAATGTCTTCATGGTTTCACAGTTAGGCATTCTTGTGAAGGAGTAAAGACTACATTCCAGTCAGTTTGTGGGAAGAATCTTAACCAGGTCCGAGATTAGTTTCAAAGATGAAGGGATTACATGAGAAACTTTCTACCTCCTTCCTGCTATCCAGAGAGTTAAAAAAAAAAAATCCCCCCCCCAATTTTATTGAGAAATAACTAAGAAATGATTATTGCAAAAATATAGATACATATAGATACAATAAAAACAAAGAAAAAAGGGGAAAACATTTCTCCTTGCTATGAGAACTCTTAGGAATTATTCTCAGTTTAACTGGCCTATGTATCACACGGCAGCATTCGCTACAGTCATCCAGAGGGTTTGGTTACTTTCAAGTTTGGCAACTCCAGTTGTCCTGTTTCTTACTTGTTGATGATCGAGATCAAGAGTGGACAGATGTGTGGGAAGGTGGGGGCCGTGACCGGGAGTTATTCATCAGTGAGCTTATTTGCCTGGCTGGGTGGTTAAAGACTCTCTCAGCAGGAGAGTCAGGGTGCCTAGGTGGTAGTGACCCCCTTCATTTTGTGGGGTTTGTTGCCTTTGTCGGTATTCCAACGGGTGACAACATTCTCTTGTCATTGTACCCATGTCAGGTGCCAAAGGGAGCTGAGTAGCAGGCAGCGCTGACCCCTGGAGACAGTCGTACGCCCTCTGAGAACTTGGGATGGCCGGCGTCACCTCTGGGCCTCTGGTGGGCAGCCGCTGGCTCGCGTGCTGCTGGTCCGGGCTGCCCTTGGCTGGACCTGGGTTGGGGCTGCCTGTGTGTACAGTTTGACATTCCTTTCTTCGTAAGCCCCTGGCTTTTCGCCTCAGTAAACTCTTATTAAAGTCTGTTTTATGACCTGCTGCATGAGGGTTCTTGTATAAATTATTATTAGTGCCTCTTGGGGTGAATGGAAGGGCATGCAGGAAGTGTAACAGTGAGTCTTTGTATTCCTGAGGTCTGATCATCTTACTCATAATTTTTCAGCTAAACAATGTTCCTTCCCTGTATAAAGCAGATGAAAACTTCCGTGGGCTCTTGGAAGGTGAAGCCCATGAGCAGGTGTGTGCATGTGCCCGCGTGAGGACGGTGGGGTTGGGGGTTAGTGTCATGTCCGTTTCAGGGATGGGGACCTCTTGCTGTAAATATCCTGATCGGGCACTGCCCGTGGGTGCAGAAGAGAATGCGTGTTAGTTTTGTTCCATGTTTAGTTTTTTGACTCTCCCTCCCTTTTGTGCGTGAATTCCTCACCATGGACAGGTAGGAAAGAGCTACTCAAGGCAAAGCTGTCAGTTGAGGGATTGCTTAAAAGGCAATGCTTGTTTCCAAGTCAAGTTCTTGAACAATTTCCAAACTTGGGCATTTTGTCTTTGGAGAAGTCTGTGGGGAAAATGATGTTGAGGGCCTCTGCGTGTACTTTTGGTGACTCGGCTTTGCGCTGTTTGGTTTTCTTTGATGGGGAGAGTGGACCTTACAAAGGAGGAAGACTTGACAGCGTGTGGGATGCAGTGGCCATTTGTCAGGGAGGGGCAGGTTTTGCTGTTTCTTTGCCTTCTGTCTTGGGGAAGAAAAATACTTTCCCTAAATCTTATATAAGAAGTAAGCCCAACAACGGCCAACTCATTGGTGTAGGATTTTAATTTTTGCCTTGGGGAAGTAGATGATTGTTAATGTTTTTCAAAATGAGCACCTGCAAAGCATGGCTGATAGAGAACCACGGGTGACATTATTGCTTAGCTTGGTTTGCACCATGTTTAATTTTTGACTCCGAGGAGCAGAGGATTGGACACACCCCTGCTTCTAGAGGCTGGAGACATATTAAGGTGACAACCCGTAGGACTGAGAGCCTGGGAACCTCCCAAACCTTGTTTCTTTAATACTTGATTAAAACTTTCTTTTTAATCTTCCAACAGAAGCTGGACCTCCTTCTCTTGATTTACCAGCATGTTGAATTTGGGTTGGGAAGGCCTGGAGGGTTCTCTCTTGCGATCTGTGTTTGTGCCAATATCTCAGTTTGCAAAGGCTCTTGAAGCGGAACAGGGAAGGAGTGTGCCTCTGGTACATGAACCGGTCTTGGCTTCCCTTTGGGCCGGGCATCAGGGCAGAGGAAGCGAGCGGGCTGTCCATACGTCAGCAAATTCTTTACCCTTCTCTAGTCACTTTTTTCCTTATTCATCTTAGGCCATGGGTCCGGTGGCGTTTTGCCAATACATTCTAAAGTACCGGTTGTAATGTGTATTGAGCATCTACAGTGTACCATGCACAGTGTACTAATGCTTTATTGTCTTTGAACTTCTGATTTTGGCTTAAGGTTGGGACTGCTATCTGCTTGTCATAAAGAAGGAGGTAGTTTTCTTTTGGATTAGTGATGGATGTAGCACTTAGATTAGTGATGGGCGTAGCCTTTTTTATAGGCTAATAGTAAAAGTAGAGCTGCTTTAAGAAAAACGGGTATGGCTTGTGTTTCTGATTAAGGCTCCCTGCCTCTTTTCCTTTTAGGAGAGCATCAGAGTGATCCAGCCCACATTTTTGGGGAAAATTATTAATTATTTTGAAAACTACGACGCCAACGATTCCGTGGCCCTGCAAAAAGCCTACGTCTACGCCGCCATGCTGACTCTCTGCACGCTCATTTTGGCCTTGCTGCATCACCTGTACTTTTACCACGTTCAATGTGCGGGCATGAGGCTGAGGGTAGCCATGTGCCATATGATTTACCGGAAGGTAAGTGTCGCTGGGTACGGAACTGTGCGCCTCACCCGCGGCATCAGGGGCATTTGGGGAAAGTTCTGCCTCACCAAAACATTTCGTAAATAGAACCATTTAAGCCTTACTTAGAGGAGCTCACTATTTGCATCAGGTTTTATTTTTATTTATTTATTTTTTTAAAGGCAAACTTTACCAACATATAATGTGTTTTCTATAGAGATCAACTCAGGACGGTCTTTGATAGCATTTGGCCATAGCTGTTGCAAAATACTGAATTTGTAATGGAATCTAATTTAAAAAGAGTATCAGGTTGATTTAGGCATGAAAAATTTTCACTGTTTTTATGCCTGAATCTCATGGGTACATTTATGGAACTTTTATTGTCATTCATTAAAACCTTCATTTATGTCAAAGTTGTATTAAAAAGTGACCATCAGTGAAACTGGATGTATAAAATGAAATCTAGGACAAAAGACGTATTGAATATTTGAGAAAGGGAAGGATGATATTTTAAAAAATGATCCATTTAACTATGTTCAATATAATTTTGTTAACTAAAGAAAAATATAAATGAAATCCAAATATAGACTCACTCTCTATATTCTATAGTTATGGCTGCTTTTAATAGTATTAAAGAAAAAAATGGATGTTTGGGATAAAACTTTAAAGTTTCTATTGTTTTAGTAATTTTGGAGAGAAAGATTGACTTTATCTATCTTATGTTGCTTATTATATACCGTATTTTCCTTCATTTTGCAGGATAGCAGTTGTGATTAAGACCCAATTTGATGTGCTCAGTGTTTTTGTATTGAGACATGCTATGAAATTATCCCATAGTTTACTCTGATCTTAACTTTCATAAAAGGAGTAAGGGTTTGGGGTGTCTTTACAAAGGAGTTGCCACAGATATACCAGTGTTGGGCGCTGAAGAACTCTTTACAAACTTAGTCCTAAAGGTCTCTTTGCCCTGGACCGTTTGCTTTGATGGCACAAACCAAAACCAAAACCAGATAAGTCCCAAGGTAACAGTATTGTCTACTGTTTGCTAGGAGAGTAGAACTTAACTGTGCTCCACTCCCCCGCCCCCCCCCCCCCCCCCCCCCCCCCCCCCCCCCCCCCCCCCGCAACCGAAAACTATGTAAGGGGATGGATATGTTAATTAGCTTCACTATAGTAATCATTTCCCAGTGCATATGTGTATCAGAACAGCATGTTGTATACACAGTTTTTACTGAAAAAATAAAATTCTCATTGAAAGATAAAACCCAACAATATAAGTGTTGCTTCTTTTACCTAGTTGCCACTTATCTAGAGCTTCTGTTTGCTGTAACTACTTTTCTTGCAAACTGTAAGACATCCCCTGCCCACGGTCCTTCGAGCAGAATGGTAATAACCTTGGAATTGGGACTCCTGGAGGCCTGGCATCTCATTGTCTGTGGCAGCCCCCAACATGGGAGCTTGCACTCTTTCCTCTTCTGTGACATGGAAATGGCCCCGTGGCTTGGTACACTCAAGCCATGGGGCCTTTGCTCCATCACGGGGTCTTCATTGTCCTTGTCATCAACTTCTTCATCTTCTTCATCTTCTTTGTTCCTTCTGCTGCCCTCCTTTCTGCCATTTAGGAGAATACTTAGATGTCCCTATACATTATCTAGATTTTGTACACATGATCATGTGTAGCCACCCAAAGCAAATAGGAAATTTCACCAGTGCCCCACTGTGAAGACGTCACACACCGAAGCCAGGTGTGGCGGCTCAAACAAAGCCCTGTGCCAGGTGTTGTCGTCCACCTGTTTTTCTTCCTCTTCTTGTGAACGCGTTGGAGCACCCCCTCAGGGAAATCTGATCTGACTTAGCACACGCAAACATCTCCCATGGGTATTAATTTGCTGGCTCGATTAGCCAAAAGAATTGACCCTTTGTGAAGTCAAGAATTGCTCGGGTTAAACCATCGGTGTAACCTGAAATTCCAGAAACGTGGGGAAGGGAGATTTCCTTGTGCACGCTGCCTTGGGTCTAGAATCCTGCCGAGGTGGAGAAATAAGATACTTCTTTGTCCCAGTTGGGCTGATTCCCGAGGGCCACGGCTGCTGCGCAGGCCCCGCCACCTCGTCTCTCACTCTGGGGAGAAAGTCAGGCCGGGGGTTAGAAATGGAATGGCTGATGGTCGCAGTTTGTCAGATCGAATGACTTTGTGGGATGTAGTCGATCTCAAAATGACTTGTCCTTTGTTTACCTGTGCACAGCTTCAATAAAATTGCTTCTGGCTTTTGAGCACTGATTTTTTTTTTTTTTTGGGTAAAATTTGCCCAATGTAAAATTTACCATTTCAGCTCTTTTTATGTGTACTGTTCGGTGGCACCAAGGACTTTTCCCGTTGGAGTTCAGCTGTTATTGCCCTTCACCTGCAGAACCTCCTCACCTTCCCAAACTGCAGCTGTTTCCGTTAAACACCGGCTCCCTAACCCCCTCTCCCCACTGGCCTTGCCAGTCCACTGCCTGCCTCTACGAATCTGCCTACTGCAGGTCCCTGCAGAAATGGAGTCACACAGGATTTGTCACTTCGTGTCTGGCTTATGCCACGTAGCATAATGTCTTCAAGGGTCATCCGTGTTGTAGCATGCGCTGGAATTTAACTCCTTTTTAAGGCTGACTAGTAGTCCATCGCAGGCCTTGTTTTCTCGTATTGTTTCTCATATTCATTCACTTGGCAGTGGGCACTGGGGTTGTTTTTTTTTTTTTAAGATTTTATTATTTATTTATTTATTTTTAGATGGGGGAAAGGGAGGGAGAAAGGGAGAGAAACAACAATGTGTGGTTGCTTCTAGCGCACCCCCTCCTGGGAACCTGGCCCGCAACCCAGGCATGTGCCCTGACTGGGAATCGAACAAGCGACCCTTTGATTCGTAGGCCCGCGCTCAACCACTGAGCCACACCAGCCCGGGCTGGGGTTGTTTCCACGGTCCAGCTATTGTGAATAATGGGGCCGTGAACCTGAGCACCTGACATCTGTCCAAGTCCATGCTTTCCTTTGTTTTGGGTGCACCCCCAGAAGTGGAATTGTTGGATTCTGTTTAATTTTTGGAGGAACTGGCATACTGTCCTCCATCATGACTCCGTCACTTGACATTGTCATTTGACCGTTGGATTTTTCCGTTTAAGTTGTGGACAAAGTGAAGCGAAGTTTTGATGATGTTTTGTTTGGATCAGTGGTTCCAGGGGATGGTCTGTTCCAACAGCTCATGGTTGGTCTGTCTGGGTTCCTCCAGTCTGCAGGGCATTTTTTCAGAATATTTTACCAAATAAAGGGACCGTGCAACACAGGCAGGAAGACAGCGAGTCCCTCACATAACAGTGTTTTAAACATTGCGCTGTGCGTTGTAGCACGTCACCAGCAGTCACTGGTTAACTTGCCAGCACGGCTTGCTGTCACGTCTGCAGTGGGAGCAGAGGCTGACTTCCTGTCTTTGTTCTTCACTGGACACAGGACAAGGAGGACCTGCCCAGCTTCCCATCTCAAAGGGCTACTTCCCCAGCTAGGGGCCCAGGAGGTGGGGCAGGATGACTGTCTCAGTAACCAGGATGCTCTAGTCCTATTTCACAGAGATTTTTTTTTTTGCATCATAAAATGCATACAGTACAGAGATTCTTCCTGAAGCTCTCTAGCCTCCTTGGCCCTTAGGTTCCCTGACTTTGTGCCCAGATTGGAGAACTGTGGTGGACGCCATAGTGGACCCCGGTGATGGGCAGGCTTGCTCTGCATGCTGGGTAAAGCCAGAGCCGTCCATCGATCACTGAACTCACGGACACTGTTCGCTGCTCCGTGCTCCCCAGAGCAGGTTTCCTCGCAGAACTGGGTCAGTGTGGGCCGGACTTCTCTTTCTGGCTAAAGCCCTGTCTTTACTCTCTTTTGAGTAACCTAAAGGATAGCTTGTGGGAGAGTGTTTGTCCTTTGTTTCAACTTCTAAGGTGCGCCGGTTCCCTGCAGACATCCCGGTTTCCCTCCCCCGCCCCTGCGGTGTAGACCTGCCGTCTGAGAACGTGTGTATGGTCAGTCCTCATTCACTCCCAGCTGGCGCTGAGCAAGATGACGCCCTGCCTTCCTGTTGCAGCCGTCCTACTGTCAGCAGACGTCATTTTCACTGTTTCTTCAGTGACTGTTTTCTGCGTCTTTCAGCTTTTTTGGAGGGGTGATTTTGCTGTTTAAAATGGTCCCGTGCAGCCCTGGCTGGTGTAGCTCAGTGGATTGAGCGCGGGCCTACGAACCAAAGGATCGTGGTTCGATTCCCAGTCAGGGCACATGCCTGGGTTGCAGGCCAGTTCCAGGAGGGGATGCATGAGAGGCAACCACACATTGATATTTCTCTCCCTCTCTCCTTCCCTTCCCCTCTAAAGATAAATAAATAAAATCTTAAAAACAAACAAACAAACAAAAAAAAAAAACGGTCCCGTGCAGAGCAGAGCGCTCCAGTGCTGTCTGGTATTCCGAAGCACAGGAAGACCGATGTGGCTTATGGAGAAAATACCTGTGCTACCCAGGTTTGGTTCAGGTACGAGTTTTCTGGCATGCTTCTGGCCATGAGTCTGGTGCTATGAACCTACAATAGGTATTAAATAAGTTGTCTGTGAACAGAAACAAGGTTATGTATGTATGGAGCAGTTGATGAAGATGCTATTTCTACAGGCTGGCAGACACCTATTCTGCGTTTCCCCTCGGGGCAATGCCTGTTCATTCCTCGTGTTCCCAGTGACTTTATAGAACTTGACCCTTGTGCGTACTGAGACTCATCCAATACATCTCAAGGGGTGGCTTCTATAGATCAGTATCCAATTTAGAGAAATATTTTTACTCACCTTAGGTAAATGCATTTTTAATTATGTAACTGATGCCCAATGTCCACATGGTCCCCAGCGTAACGATGGTTTGATGTAACGATTTTTCAGCTTTGTGGTGGTATGGAAACCATGAGTGTTCAGTAGAAAATGTACATCGAATTTTGAATTTTGATCTTTTCCTTGGCTAGCGACATGCAGTACAGTAATCTCTGTGGTGGTGGACAGTGGCTGCGGACACGGCTCCCGTTCAGCCACATCATCCCGACAGTCAGCACCTGGCACTGTGCAGGGTCCCGTGTTGCCAGCGGTTTTTGAGGATCGTGTTTTGTATTTTCTCATTGTATCCTGTCTACAAAAGGCCCATCTGTGTCTGCTTCTGGTGAGAAGAGGAAGGCAACCCCTTTGAAGTGAACCTTAAGATAATTGTCCATCCGTAGGCTAATGTCAGTGTTCTGAGCCCACCGAAGGTAGGCCACACTCAGCTGTGGTGTTTGATGGGTTAGGTATATTCAGTACATTTTTGACTTTTAAAGTTTTCAACTTACCAGGGGGTTATTAGGACATAAACCCCTGGTGAGTTGAGGAGCATCCGTAGCTCTAATTTTAGACTTGTGTATTTTGGAGGAACAGGCATGCTCCTTGTGCCCACACCATTTACACTGCATTTCACATTTTTAGATACTCTTCATCTTTCTGGGGGAAGGACTTCCCTGTTCTTTGATGTCTCTCTCTTAAGACCTGTCTTCTCTTGACAGGGCTTGCTGACTTATGCTGAGCGAGGTCTGCAGCCTTCTGCGGGACGTAGAGCCTGAATTTCAAAAGTTTCTGCCCTGGATGGTATCCCTTCTGAGCAGGGAAGCAGTCACCTCCCTACAGCCCCTCCCTCTCCACCTGAGCCGCCCCCCCCCCCCCCACAATCTCCATCTGTGTTAACTCAGTGGAAAGGCAACTGATAGAAAGTTTTGTTTGTGTCTCAGCCAGGTGATGTTATGGTCCTAGTTCTCAGCCAGAGCTTGGTTTTGATTTTACCTAAAGCTAATTGTATTACAGTGTAGACTCTTGCCTTATATTTAGGCTGGACAATATGAACTTGTAGATAATTCAACTGACTTGGGCTTACAAAAACAGCAATTTCATGTGGTTCACTCCAATATTTTGCCTGTTAGTCTGGTTATGTTTTCTTTCCGAAAATGTCCTAGAACTAGCATCCTGAGGATACCGTTCACAGTGGAACGGTGGTGTTTATGGAACGGAGGGTCTGCCTGGCAGCATGTGTGGTACTCTGATTGGACTTCCTCTTCTTGGTCTTTTTTAGTCTTCTGACGGAGTTGGAATGAACTAGTATAGCAATGCTTCTTAACGCTGTTTAACACTTTAAAGTCTTTCTTTGAAACACATTTCCCCCCTGCCTTTTTCTGGTTTACCTCTGATAGGAGCTTGAATCGGGCCTCTGCAGGTGGTGCCAAGTTCATGTCCTGAAGGGGTGAGTTGTCCATGCTTTCGTGTGCTCGGGAAGAGCTGAGCAGAGCCTTTGGGTGCAGGTTTAGTTATTTATGAGGGTATAAAGTAGTATCTCAGTGTGGCTTTGATTTTTTACTTCATTGATGACTCATGACGTGGTGTGTTGGGGGGATGCAGAATCACCCCAGAGAGCATCACTGCCCTAGAGAATGGTCCTTAATTCTGAGACATGGTCTTTTGCGGGAGGTGTCTTGGCTTTGCGCCAGGCTTCTTAATGATGTATTAAGGTTTCTCCACTCTGGCTACTCAAGAATCCAGTGTCCCATCTCTGCTTAACCTTCAGTTACTGTGTTCTGCTTGCTACTCCAGGGCACCACCTGTCTGCTTGGTCTCAGGTGGTCTTGACTGGGCCTTTGTAGCTCACTCCGCAGCTAAGGCCTTGCAGCAGGCAACCCCCCGGCCCCTGCCAAGACTCCCTTCCTGTACTCCTGTCCGATAGCCTTGCTGCCAAGATGCCAGACGCTTCAGCTGACCAATCCTCCGACTTCTGCCTCCTCCGCTCACAGCTGCCATGCTTGGTGGACCCCAGCTCACTGCCACATTGGAACGTGGTCTCCTGGCAGAGAACCAGGGCCGTGGGGGTGGTCCCCTGTGAGTGTCCCTTCTCTCAGGGATCAGACTTGCACGGTTTGTTATCTGGATGCCTAAAACCACAATTCTGTCCAATGATAGCGTTGCTTATGACAAAGGTGGTGGTGGGGGCTGGTCCCGTCAGTTTCTCAGCCATTGATCAGAGTGGCAGACTCATCCCGGGTTTCACCAGCTGGATGTTTGCGGGCCTTACGGCAGGCAGCTGGGTGTGTACAGCACAGGGTGCGGTGGTATTAGCTGGGGGACACACCTGGTCACTTCCTTGCCGAACAGAACAAGGGTGAGGGCATACTGTTCTCAAAACAAGGGTGAGGGCTGAGGTTCAGCAGCTTTTGTCATGAGTCGTCTCTGTGCTTATTAAAGACGAAGAGTCTGGGTCTAATCCGACACCCATTCCCCCGAATTTCTAAGGAAGAGGCTGGGAAACCTGCATATCTCACCCATTCCCTAGGGATTCTTCTCACCAGGGAACATTCTCACCAGCTGAGGGAACATTCTAGAGTGTGGGGAAGGGGGCAGTGGGCAGGGGCGGGGGACTGGAAGGACAGCCTGAGGATCTGTGTTCCTTTTCCTGGGATGTATGCTGAATTCATGGTGACATTTTTTTTTTTTTTAATTCTAATTGGTATAATTAAAATTTTTTTTCCTTGTTTGTCTGAACATGTCTTTATTTCTCCTTTGTTCTTTTAAGCTGTTTCTCTAGGTTTAGAATTTTTGGTTGGCAGCTATTTTCTTTCAGGTCTTCCAAGGTAATCATTTCGTTTTTTAAATGAATGCATTTTTTTAAAAATCGTGATTAAATACACATAATACAGAATGGACCAGGTCGACCATTTCTGAGTGTGCAGTTTAGCGGCAGTCGGTACGTTCTCGTCGTGGGGACACCCTCGCCACCATCTCTCCAGAACTCTGTCCCTCGTGTAAAACCGACTCCACCCACGACCGCCGTCCCCGGCCCCCTCCCCAGCCCCCTGCCCCGGCCCCCTGCCCCGGCCCCCTGCCCTGGCAACCTTCAATCCTCTCGCAGCCTCTGACTCGCCCTCTTCCAGGTGCCTCATGTAACTGCCATCATACAGACTTTGTCTTTGGGGGATGGGCTTATTTCGCTTAGCATAACGTCCTGAGGTTAATTTAGTTTTTCAGATAGGTATGGGTCCGACATGTACTCAGTATTCTCCGAAAAAGTCATCTTCCCCCCTGACCCTCAGTGGCAGTGACGACCTTTGTAGGTGGTTGTGGAGGAAGAGGAAGGTGTTGCAAAGACCGAGCCGCCATCTCCAGCTCGCTGCTCTGAGCAAGCGGCTTGGTCTTGGTTATTTTTTCCAGTCTTTGTCTCCGGCCTCTGGGCCCCATCAGCTGACATTTTCTTTTTGTTTTTTTCCCCTTCAATTTCCAGTCTCATTTTTTGTGGAACCTGGATACAATGAACTGTAGCAAGACAGTGCTCAGTACTCTTAAAGCCTCGCTTTAGATTCTTTAAATGACCTCAGTATTTGAGCGCATGAACTCACATTCCAGTAAAACTGGAAAACTAAAGTTTGACATACCAACAGATTTACCCAACATTCATGACACTCCAGAATTTTATAGGCATTCTGCGAACTTCACTATAATAGAACTCAGGCTTCATAAACCAGCTGTACACATAGACAAAGTCACTCTTTCTTTAGCATCTCAGTGCCTTCACCTCTGTTGGGGCCCAGCTGCTTTTGCTCCGCTCCATTGAGTAGGAGAAGGTGGGACTCAGAAAAATGGGATTTGGTAAAGAGGGTGGCAGGTCACGTGACGGGAGGTGGTTTTCCTCACTGTTCTGTGCGCTGTTCTCCTGATTTCTTCATACGCACTGATGATCGACATCAAGGCATTGCCGCATTTGGTGAGGCTGGTTCTGAAAAGGGACGCTGAGAACGCATCAGCACTTAGACAGCGGCCCTGCACTCTGCTGTGCTTGCTTCTGCGCACACGCCTTCATTTTCTGAGAGCTTCAGAGGCGGCGTTGGAAAGGCAGCGAGCCATGCAGCTCGTTACTTGAGGTTTGCTGCATTCCCAGCCTGCTCAGCTGTAGTACTTGGATAAATGTAAAGCCCTAGGGGCAAGGGAAATCGCATTTGTAAAATACACTCATCTTGGCTAATTCGCAGTAAAATTATGTACAATAGGTGAGTTTGCAAGGGGCACATCCGTTTCCTCTTGTACTCCTCGTCTGAAGGGAGGCATATCATAAGCAAAATAATTAGAAACTTCTTTATAGACAAAATAGCTCTAAGTATAGTTGCTGTACAAGACTAGCATATGGCCCTTCAGCTATAAATTTTAATGACTAAGCATGTCATTTTGGAGATGATAGATTATAAACACTTTTTTGTGTGTTTTTTATAATGTTTTATTTAGAGACAGAAAACAAATCCATGACCAAAATATGTATATGTATATTTTTTGAAAAACAAAAGCCAAGGTTATTTGTTCATTTCTTGCACGTGAAGTCCTCCATGACATCCTTTGCCTGAGACTCTCTGCCATGGTCCTTAAACCACCACACAACTGCAACCAACCACTTTACGGGGTTTGCCTGCTCTGTCGATCTTACAGAGACCCACCCGTTCTCCTAGCTTTTTACTGTCGTCAACCTTAATTAGGTTGATCTGGTGTTCAGCACAAAGGGCCTCCTCCAGCTTGACATACATGGGCTCACCACAGTTGGATGCACGCACACAGAGGTGGTAGGTAGGCTTGGCGCTCGTCTGAGGCTTTGGCAGCTTCGCGAGTTCTGCGCGCTAGGCCATCGTGAGCGAGGGCTGTCCTCAGCACCTCTTGTAAAGCTGCATTTACGTCCGGTACACCTCCAGCAGCCATGCGTCCTCGGCCTTGGCGGTGGGTTATGGGTGGAGCAGAATCTTGAACGCACCCAAGCCTCCGCCTCCATGCAGGGAAAGAGAAAATACGTATTTTTTAAAAAGTTGGCAGAAGTTTGTTTTTCTTCCCCTTCTGTTGGGGGCAGGCTTCATTATTTTCTCTCCCCCTCATGGGCTCTTGCACGCTCCCGTGGTTCCTCCTTCCCGTTGCCCAGCCGGCGTGCCGGCGCCACAGTGGTTCTGAGTTGCCCATTTCTCTGTCCGCCTCTCTTTTGTAAACCAGCCAGACAGGGCTTGTCTTTCAAGCAAAGAAACTGGCGATGGGAGGGTCTGGCTGTGAGGGGTCTTCACTGCCTGGGGGTGTGATCTCACGCAGAACACACTAGTCGGGTTGCCTTACCTGTTCTTTGCATAGGTAGTAGCGGACTTTATTAATTAAATTGTGCTCATTCTCCCACAGCAACATCGCGTGTTGACTGCCCCTGCCACTCACCAAGGCACCTACGTTCAGCGCTACACTTAGATTTTCTGAAATGTTCCCAAGGGCTTGGGGGCACATCAGGCACCCCCTCCGTAACACACACAGTGGAGAGTAGTATTTTCCAGGTAGCACAGTCGCCAGCAAACTGGGGGACGCAGTGTAGCGGTCTCCACACTGCGGACTGGTCAGGCTCTGTGCTGTCCTGCGGGGCCCAGGGGCTCCCAGGGCATCGGAGAGCCAGCCTCAGGGACTGGTGGAGTCCTCAGTCTGAGAATGTGGAGAAACCGTCCCTGAGGAATTCTGGTCCTCAGTTGGACCTCAGAGCAAGTATCATAGCCCTTCCCCGCCCCACCAGGTGGTTCTTGGGGTCTGCATAATCCTCTCCTGTTTGAAGGCTCACCTGTCGATTCCAAGTGCATCTTTCTGGCCTCTAGACTTCAGTAGGTCATTGTGGTTTAAGGGTAAAAGGTGGCTGATGGAGCTAAAAGGGAGTTAATAATAGTATGTACCCCTCAGGAGGTAAATGCCACGTCCATCAAAACTTGCAGAGAGCTTTCTGCACAGGTGTGCTAGTCCTGGAACATTGGGGTGGGGTGGGGCGGAGCCGAGAGAAAGGGAAAGGCAGTGGAGCTGTCAGGTGAGAGAGTAGCAGGTGGCTGATTTTGTACAGACTTTGTTTTTTATTTCCTTGAACCTCTTTTCTATGGAATCATAGAAGGGGCCTGATTAACTTTAGGGAGTTGCCATCCATTATGTTCTTAGGGACGGAGGATGTTGGGTGGCCCCAGGGCCCTTCCCTCAGAAACAGATTAATGGCTTTCAATTACTCAGTCGTGGCAGTAGGTGTGGCAGCCTTGCTAGGCAACTCCGAGCAACAGTATTGGAAAAATACAGGCAATTTTCTGCTTCAGGTGAGCTAAACACACTCCTCACGGCTGCTGCTGCCGCCTTGCCCAGTGTGCCTGGGAACCGCGGTGCTTGACAGACAGCTCTGGGGTGGGGCCAGACCTGCAAAATAAATGACCCCAATGCTTGTTTTCCGTGCTGACGGTCCTTGAGGTTCTTACTCCGAGCCTCTTTATTCTGACTTTTCCTAGAATATTACACAGCATTATCCTAGTGCAGAAACGGGGTTAATGAAGGTGAGCCAGTCTGAGGACAAGGTAGAAGTGGGCATCAGTGAGACAGTCTTTCGAAGGGACAGCCCCGAGAGCAAAGGGACAGCGTGGATATTTGACATATGCGGTATCCAAAGGCGTGGCCACCTGGGTCCCTCTGTGGGAGGAGCATTTACACGCTGAAGGTCCTTGACATTCACACTGGTGATCAGGGACCTGCATCAGGAGGATGATGAACTGCAGCTTGTGACGTCTGTGCTGAAGGACTTTTAGAGAAGGGTTTCAGAGGCTTTCTGCTGCAATGAAGATTGGGTTCTTAAAGGGATAGTACATCTGACCAGTCTGGAAAACCTCCTTCTATGGAAAGAACATTCTTGTTTTCCCCTCTTCTTCCGGTCGTGATATTTACATGCCCCCACTTGGGTTTTGTGTTTCACTTCTACTAATTAAAATAATTCAGACAGGAGAAAGTTTATTTTTCAGATGAGTGACAATTATTAGTTGCACTTATAGAAAAAATTGTGCAAAATGACTGTTTGGCCTAGATTGCACAGTTTCCTTCGCACTCCAGAGGAATTCTCATGCCCAGCCACAGGAGGGGACCGACCTCAAGCAGGTCCCTGCTGCGGTGGAGTTGGCACTCCATAGTTCTCGGGCTTGTTCCTGGTGGCCGCAGAGAGGCTACTGTGACCGATAGGGAGATAGTCCCAGTTTTTGTATGGTAGCGAACGTCAGTGCAGCGCGCATGACTGAAGCTGACCCTTAGAAGGCATCTTTAATTTCTAAAAGCGCGTGCGCTTCCACTGCATGCTTTCCAGTGGATGAGTTGGCTCACATTCTTGCTAAGATGGAATGTTGTATTTTTCTTTTAAATCTCTGCCACTTTTACTAATGTCTGGGTGGAGAAATAACACTGTATTTTCATCGACCTGAATTTGAGGTTTGCCAGTTTTGGTAGCCACTGGTGTCTTTCTGAAACGAAGTTTCTGCACCCATTCTTGGGCAGGCGGCCTCCTGCTCTTTTTAATTGGTAAGCGTTTGCAATTTTCTATTGACATTTAGATGCTCTTGATTATTGAAGGTACTAACCCCTGGGTCTGGCATTTATCGTGCCAGTATTGATTCTGGTTTGTTTTTCTTGCCTTTTGTGGTTCTCAGAGTGGAACTGTTTTGTTTTCACAAGGAAAACAAATCTAACCAAACAGTGTTCATTATAACATGTCAGTTTAAGGAAATGTGCCACCAAAACATTAGCAGAAAGGTGATGCATTAAATTCACACATTGATTTTCTCTACACTGGATGTGAACTTTTAAAAAACAAACTATAACATATATACTTAATTGCAACCAAACTTTAATTTTCTGCCTTCATGAGAAACATGTGAACTTTACTGCATTAAAAAAGACCGAGTGCCTGTCCTCTGTCAGACAGGAAACACTTTCACCTTATTTCTCATCTGCAAAATGGGAATAATTTTTACTTTGTAACAACGTCTGGCCTGATAGCAGGCGCTCAGTGGATGGCAGCTGTTTTTTACGGTCATGGTGACGGAAATAAATACGCCGGCCGCCTGGGTCTGTGCGCTCCCTCAACCAGTAGCTCCTGACGGCAGCAACTATGTAACTGATAACTGTGGATGCTCTTCTCTGTTGTTTCTGATAAATCAGAGATCAGATCAGATCAGTTGTATCATTGTTCCTTCGTATGTAATCTGTCGATTTCTTGGGCTCCTTCCAAGACTTTTACTTGGTTTTTAGCAGTTGACTGTGATGTGCCTTGGCATAGGTCTCTTTGTTTTGATCCTTCTTGGGGGTTGCTAAGAGTCCTAGGTATGCAAATTTATATATATATCTCCAAACTTGGAAACATTTCAACCTTTATTTCTTGAAGTATTTTTTTTTCTTCCCTTTATGTTGTTTTCTTCCAGGTCTGCAATTACACATGTGTTCCATTGCTTGATAATTGTCCTGTTGAACCTGCTGGCTTTATTTCTTCTATCTCTTTTTTATTTTTCTGTTTTTTCCTCATTGTAGAGTATAGATGAAAGGGTTGATGAATTAGAACAGATCAATGGAAATTTTCTGCTACTAAAGTTATCTAGTGAATTTTTCACTTTGTATCTTTTGGTTCTAGTGTTTATATTTGGTTCTTTTTTTATTGTGTCCATCTCTTTCCTGAAATTACTTATCTGTCCCTTTGTTATAACCATATTTTCCTTTAACGCCTTGGACATAATTTGTAATACTGCAGGCCCTTGGATAATTTTGTCTCATTCAGTGCCATTTCTTTATATCATAGGAACTTCACAGTGGTTTATGTCAATGGTAAAATTGTTCTCGTTGTACGGTGTTTTTCTCAAAGTCCCGGGACCTGTGGGTGGACACAGTGAGGACTCACTGTAGTTGTTTTGTGTACCTCATCTAATTCCGGGATCCTCTCGGGGTCTGTTTCTATTGCCTGTAAGTTTCCCTCTTGATTATGGGCCACACTTTCTTTTCCTGTCTAGTAATTGTTTCACTGTTTCGGATGTTATGAGGGTTACGTTACAGGGAGTCTGTGTTATTTATTCTGAAAGGCGATTCCTGGCAGAAGTGGGCCTGTTAGGAACGGTTGGTCAGTTCGTTCTTTTTATCTGCCTGCCTGCCTATCTATCTGTCTCTTTATCCGCTCTATCTCGGGTAGACATTTCCGCTTTGCACTTAGTCCACATGCATGGCTCTTACTCTGGAGTGTGATCTTTGTGACTAAGGCGTGGCTTTTGTGGCATCCTATCTGACTGGCTAGGCGCCTATGAGGATCCCTTTATTCTGGTTGGGCAGAACCGTTATCTTCTGGCATTGCGCAACCTCATGACCTCTGGAGTCGCCCTTTAGCACCCTGCTGCCGCTCTCTGGGCCCAGGTAGTCTTTCCCTGGCCATGGGCAGCGAAGCCCTGGAGAAGTAGCTTTGGAAAATCCCCACAAAAACTTTTAGGGCCTCCCCTCTGCTAGTCTGGTCTGCAAATTCCAGATATTTCTGCAACTGGCGACAGCCACCTCCTCCTCTTTGGCTCAGTGGAACAGCAGTTCTACTTGGGCAGAGAATTGCCCCAGGGCAGAAGGCCAGGCCCCGCCCGCCCGGCTCCTGTGTGTCCCTTCCCTCCAGGTGTGCGGTCCTGCGCTGCTTTGGTTCAGTGCCAGAAAGCAGCTGCTTCTTCGTGTATTTTGTCCCGTTTTAGAGCTTTACGAGGAGGGCAAGTCCAGCACCTATTACTCTTTTGCAGCCGGAAGCAGAAGTTGGGCGTGTTCCGCTTGTCAGCCGTGTCTTCCTTGATAATCTCAGTGACATGCCGCTGTGTGTTTTCATCCCACTTGGCACAGGACTGATTTTCTTTGGACAGAACTTTCATTTCTGGGTTGGCTGCAGGGTTGTTATCAACTTCCGTCAGCGTCTGCTCCGGAACTAGCCCTTCCGTCTGCCACCGCACCGGGTCGCAGGCACGGCTGAATCACCGGTGGCCCTGAGCGTGCCCTTGGAGAGACTTGGTCTTTTGCACAAATTGTCATCTGTGCCCTCTCACCCTTGTAGTTCCATTGTCAGCCATGGTGATCGTCTGTAAGTGACACTTCTTGTCAGATATAGTTGCTTGAGATTTTTTTTTGAAAATGATCAATTTAGAATAAAAGCTTGGTGCACCATTCTGTCTTACTTTAATTGTTCAAATTAGGCCTCAAATATCTACTCTTCTAAAATATGTAATGTATTTTTTGCATGAAGGAGTAACGCATTTATTTTTAAAATTGGCTTTAAGGATATTTTGAGGCTAGCTTTCGGTCATTAAGGCACACTAAGTTCTGTTTCTCTGCTCTAGGGCTG
>PVKU01006581.1:0-101289 GCA_004027475.1 Anoura caudifer
AGAATAGGCTGACAGGGACCAGAGGGGAGAGGGGAAGGAATTTCAGGGGAAAAGGGGAAGGGTTTACAGGAACAAATATAAAGGACACATAAACAAAAACAAAGCGGGATGGAAATGGGAGGGAGGTGGGGAGGGCTAGGGGTATGGGCTGGGATGGGAGTAAAAGACAGAAAACTGTACTTGAACAACAATTAAAAAAATAAAAGTATGTTTAAGGTTCCCCCCCTCAGAAAAAAAAGAAAAGAAAAAAGTCTGTCTTGATGCTGCTGCCTCTTTGAGCTCCTGCTACCCTCCTTTGATCAATCCATGAGCCACCCTGAATGGGAGCAAATCATACCCCCACTCCTCTCTGCTGGGCCAGCTGCTGTGCACAGAAGTCCCTCATGGCAGTTCAGTTCACCTTTGATAAAAGCCCCCTTTGATGCCCCCTGCCACTCATAACAAGCAAGCAGTTTCCCACACAGTCCTATTCTCTGACTGGTCCTACTCTCTGACTGAGTCTACCTGGGTCATGGCCAGTGTGTTCCATCTCTTGTCCCAACACCAAGTGTCACATGGCTCTCTAATTTCTCTGGTTCTGTCCCATCCATCTGGTGACTCCTACCCCAGCCAGGGTATGCTGCTGGCTGTGTGTCACTTACTGCCTTTTCATCCCCCCAGTGACTGTGCATCCAAGTCTTTCCTGGTGCAGGTCTGGTACTTCCCCACTCTGGGAAGGGAGAGAGCTGCTAGGTTGCTATCACTAATCTGTCTCTCCTCCAATGCTCCCACGTCAGCTGTGGTCTTTAGCACACAGCCCAGGGACCTTCCTGTTGACCTACAAAATCTCTTTATCACCCATTTTAAGGGTCCTTGTAACAGGATGCAGCCAGAACCCCCCAAAAGAGGGATTTGTAATGGGGTCCAGAACTCAGAGTGTCCAGGAAATATGTCCTCACTTCCCCAAGTCTGAACTCAGTCGATGGGACACATGGAAGAGAGCCATTGATAGTTATTTTGCATATCAGCAGTTTTGCAAATAACTGCAAGAATGGTCATTTAACATATCTATAATTTCTGACTGGTTTCATAGATATGTTAAGTAGCTGTGGACATGCTTTGAGCAAGGTAGATGGGAGTGACTTGGATCCAAGACTTAACTGAGAGTCAATTCCCCCTGATTACAGGACCTGCATGGGAGCTTGGAGATGGTTGGCTCCACGCCACAAGGCCATGTCTTCCCAGACTTATTAGGGCAGCCCAGAAAAAGCTAGAAAAATTTGGGAATGCTGGCAGGTATAGCCAATCGTGGGAAGAGTCAGAAATGGGGATGCAGAGGCAGATTTGCACCAGGATTTAAACCTAGAAATGTCAGCCATGCCTGTTAGAACCACGTGATTTTCATGAGGTGTGGAACCATGAAGTTCTGGGTGGGACCACATGGTTTTGGGGGTTAACCCCATGGTTCTGGGGCTCCCTACACCACATGGCTTAGGAAGCAGGAAATCAAGATATAGCAGTGATGCAGAACTCTCTCTTAGCATTTGGAAGAATGCAGGAGGGATGTTGTGGGAAGAAAAGGGATGAAAGGACACTTGCTAGTGGGCCATGAGAAAGTGCCACATGGTTTGGGATTAAGAACGGGAGATTGTGGAGGTTACATAGCAGATGGTGCTGGGAACCATGGGAGGACTGCCAGCTGGGCATGGATTACTGGGAAGAACCAGGAGCTACCTAAGCCACAGACTTCTATTTTGTCTTGAGATACAGTACCCCTGACTGGGAAAAGGGGGGAAGGAAGGACTGTGTTTGTGGGTGTTTTAAGGGACTTTGGGATTTTAACAAAGACATTAAGTCATTACTCTAAGTTTGTCTAACTTTTGAATAAATATTCCCTTTACTTTTCACCCAACTCTGGCATTGAGAGCCATAATTCCCTGGTGGCAGGCAAGGTGAATCTAGTACAGGGGAACCCTGAGAGAAAGGAGCTCCATTCAGTAACAGTACCTTGTCCCCCACCATGGGTCCATTCTGTAACATTCTCTGCACACTTGGCCTTCCAAACTTCACATCAGCTGGGATTCTGTTGGCTGTTCACTCTGTTCTTCAGAAGATTGGCTAGGTGTCCCAGTTGGGTGCACAAGCAAGTGGGCTCAGCTCCCATCTACATTTCTACCATCTTCCTTCTTCTCTTAAAAGGTATCTAAAAATATAAAATAAAATGGGAGAGAGAGAGAGAGAGAAAGAAAAAGGAATAAAAAGTAAATAAATAATAATAAAATGGAACCAAATTGGAAAATAAGATCAACCATAGCACTATCAACAATGAGTGAGCTAAAATTAATATAGGTGGGATGGGGATAAAAGGGAAAATGAAAGAAAGAAAAGCTTGAGATGTCTAGAGGAAAAGAAAGTGATTTTGAGATGATAAAGGGAGAGGGAATACTAAGAGCGAGGAATGACAACCAGGTTAAGAGAGGGAAAATTAAAATTTGAGATGAAGAGAAAAAGGAAAAAGAAGGAAAAAAAAAGAAGAAAAGGGCAAGATGAAAGAGAAAAAAAAGAAACAGGCTAAGATAGGAAAAACATCAAATTTGAGATGAAAAAACAGTAAGAGAATCATAAAATTTGAGATTTAAAGTACAAGAAATAGTGAAGATCTAAAGCAATAATTGATAAATGAAACAACTACCCTATCCACAACCAACAAGCAAAGGTTACTAAAGGTGGAGAGATAAAGTGGGTATTTAAAGAGTGGGAAAAAGAATGTGAGATGAGGGACTTCTGGCCAAGATGGAGGCATAGGTGGACACACTGTGCCTCCTCTCACAACCAAGATTAAGGACAACAAAAAATATAGAACCAAAAAAAAAACCAGAACAGATAGAAAATTGAATTGTATGGAAGTCCAACAACAATTCACCTAGATTGGTAAGAGGGGTGGGGTCAGCAGCCAGCAGAGAGGGGTGGAAGCAAGAAAAGGTGGTTGCTGGTGGTCCTGGGCACACAGGCGGTGGTTGGCACACCCCAGGTGCACAGGTGGTAGTTACCGAGTGCAGAGAGGCAACAGGCAGACCAAGTGAGGCGCACAAGGTGGTTGACTGTGGTCACACATTTGCACACAGATAAACCAGGTGAAAACAGGCAGCAGGATGGACTGTGCAGCGCAGGACCCTGGCACCGAGAATTAGAGTCTAGAGGCAACAATTGAAAAAACTTGTGGGGATCGAAGTGCTGGGAGAGAATCCCAGCCTCACAGAAGAGTTTGTTGGAGAGACCCACAGGGTCCTAGAATGTGCAAAGGCCCACTCACGTGGAAATCATCACCAGAAGGGCCCAGTTTGCTTGGGGAAAGCGGGGGAGGTGACTGGAATCTGAGAGAGAGCAGTGCAAGCGCCATTGTTCCCTCTCAGACCCCGCCCCCACATACAGCATCACAACCCAGCAATTGGGTTGCCCTGCCCTGGTGAACACCTAAGGCTCCGCCCCTCACTTTGTAAAAGCCATGGCCAGACAAAAAAAAAAGGCTCAAATGGGAGAACAGATCAAAGTCCCAGAGTTAATTCATCTAAGCAACCAAGAGATACCCAACCTATCAGATGCACAGCTCAAAGCACTGGTAGCCAACCTATCAGATGCACAGTTCAAAACACTGGCTCACAGAATTGGTTGATTTTGGTCACAAATTAGAGGAACAAATGGAGGCTACACTAAATGAAATGAAGAAAAATCCACAGGGAATCAATAGTGATGGGAGGAAAACTGGGACTCAAATCAATGGGGTGGACCAGAAGGAAGAAAGAAACAACCAAACAGAAAAGAAGAAAGAAACAAGAATTCAAAAAAATGAGGAGAGGCTTAGGAACCTCCAGAACATCTTTAAATGTCCCAACATCCAAATTATAGGGGTACCAGGAAAGGAAGAGAAAGAGCAACAAGTGGAAAACTTATTTGAACAAATAATAAAGGAGAACTTCCCCAGTCTGGCAAAGGAAATAGACCTCCAGGAAGTCCAGGAAGCTCAGAGAGTCCCAAAGAAGCTGGACCCAAGGAGGAACATACCAAAGCACATCATAATTACATTAGCCAAGATTAAAATGTAGGAGAGAATTCTAAAAGCAGCTAAGGATAAGGGCACAGTCACTTACAAAGCAGTTCCCATCAGACTGTCAGCTGATTTCTCAGAAGAGACCTTCCAGGCAAGAAGGGGCTGGAAAGAAGTATTCCAAGTTATGAAAGTCAAGGACCTACATCCAAGATTGCTCTATCCAGCAAAGCTGTCATTTAGAATGGAAGGGAAAATAAAGCACTTCTCAGATAAGGTCAAGTTCAAGGAGTTCATCATCACCAAGCCCTTATTATATATGAAATGTTAAAGGGACTTATCTAAGAAAAAGAAGATAAAAAATATGACAGTAAAAAGACAGGAAACTCACAGATATTAACAACCACACCTAAAAGAAAAGCAAACTAAGCAAACAATAGAATAGGAACAGAAATGGAGATCACATGGAGGGTTAGCAACAAGGGAGTGGGAGGAGGAGAAAGGGGGAAAAGGTACAGAGAACAAGTAGCATAGATGGTGGGTAGAAAATAGACAGGGGGAGGGCAAGAATAGTGTGGGAAAGTAGAAGCTAAAGAACTTATGACACATGGACATGAACTAAAGGGGGGAATGTGGGTGGGAGGGAGTGTACAGGTGGAGGGGAATGATGGGGGAGAAGTGGGACAACTGTAATAGCATAATCAATAAAATATAATTTAAAAAAAGAATTACAAAAAAAAGAATGTGATATGACCATTGACAAGAAAATTGGTTTTGAGAGGCTGGGCAGGAGAGAAATAATAGGAATGTGGAATGGAAATGAGTATTAGCTAGAGAGAAAACAAAATTAAAAATGAAAATGATAAGAGGAACAAAGAAGGTAAAGTGGGTTAAGGGAAGGAAGGAGCAATTTATGTGAATTGAAAGAAACTATAATATAAAATCAAGTGACTTAATATGCACCAATTTGAAGAACAAGAAATGAATGTTAAAAACCTATACAGGAAAGAAAATATCATGAATCATGGAGAAGACTGTTGTGGATTTAGTCTCAGTAGCATCTAGCACTTACCACTGTTTTTTTTTCTTTCTTTATCTGTATCTGGTGATGTCAGATGGTGACCCCATCTGGCCTTAGGCAGTCTGTTTGAGACTACCAGGAATTTACTGTCTGTAGCTGACTCCTTCAATTATTGATGTAGTCCCTCTGCACTCAGCAGTCAGGCTTTAAGCACCATAGGTGGGGCAGAGTCCCTCCTGGGATGGGGCTATTACTTCCCTTCAAGCTGGTGTTACTTGGAGGGGAGCAAGATGGCTGTTGCAGTATGGGGAATGACTCAGCACCAGGACCCCGGTGGCTACTCTCTCAGTTCTCTACCCAAAGCTGCTATCCCAGCCTCTCCTCAAGCACCTCTAATCCATTCTGCTCCCCTCGCTTTGCAGGATCCCAGGGTAAGTGGCTGCAAATGAAAATTTATGCATTGGCTCTGTGTCTCTAACCATCCGTCTCTGGCAGAGCTAAATCCTGCTACTTTTCACAGTTGAATGTTATCTGTGTACTTCTCGGGCTCTGGTGCTCTAGGCTTGGGATCCAAGCTTAGGAATTAGACCCCATACTTCTCAGTGGGATCCAACTGGCTGATTAAATATTCCTCTGGCATCAGCTACTGCCGTGGGAGCCCAGCCAGTCCTCCTGCATCTCCATAGCACTCCCTTCCAGTCACACTATGTTGAAGCTGTTTCTTCTGTCTGTCCATGGTTATGAGGTTTCTCTCTTGCTATTGTTCAAATGTTAGTTCCAGATGATTTCTTCACAATTTAGTTGTAATTTTAGATTGGTCCTGAGAGGAGGTTCTTGTAACTTCCACTTACTACTGCATTATCTTGGATCTCTGACTCGACTCTTGCTCTCTAAGAAGAAATGTCATTGGGAGACAGACTTTGCATATGAATGACCAATACATTTTAAGATATAATAATATTTGCTAAAATAATAAACAAGAATTGCTACTGAAAAACAGATTTTCAACCAGTGTGCTTCAAGAATTTTAAAAATTATTTAGCCAGGGGCACTGACCTTTTTTCCCTGAGATTGTCAAATAAAAAATGACAAGAGCCAATACAACAATGATAGAGTGTCAATGCCCTGTCTTGAACCACATTTCTAATGTTTAATGTATATCCCTGTGTTTATATATGTTCTTGTAAATGGATAGCTATTTTTTTTAATTCAAGTAAACACTGAATATCCACACTGGATTAGGTCTTGTGCTGAGTCCTAGGGTGAAATTTAGGGGAGCACAAGACAGGCTGTTTCTGCATTGAAGGGGTCTCCAGGTGGAGGTCACTGAGTTTTCCTTTGCTCTGTATGTCCACACAAATCACTTCTCAAGAGCTCTTTCTGCTCCTCCATTTCCTGTCTCTGTCTCTGTTTTCATGTTTCCATCTTCCTCTCTCCCATTTTTCCCCTTTTAATGCTTGCTCTCTGCCAGCCTCTTGACATATTGAATCTCATTCACCCCAGCTCTGTAAAGCAGCAGACCCAGGCTTGCTGGGGTGTGCAGAGGAGCCTCTGCTCTCTGCACTCTCTAAGCTAGACTCAATTCCTCGGTGCGTTAATAGTGATGTCATTTTTTCCCAAAGATTTTGTGGATGAGGGGATGGGAGTTTGCATTGTACCATTCCACAGAAACCCAACCAGCTGCCCATTAAACTTCTCTGTGATTTTTCCCACCAAGCTTGCTTCCCAACAGAGGGCTTATCTCTTCCCATCAGTATACCCTACTTTCCCTTTCCTCCATCTCTTCATCATTTTCCTTTTCTCATGCTTAGTTAGCATCCCCCTTTAAGTAGGACAAATGCTGGAGATTATCTGTAAAGGTCACCCCTTGGAAAGGGTTGGGGCAGATGACTTTTCAAAGGGTGAGGTGACAGAAGCAGTCAGCCCCAGCAAGAAAATGGGTGCTGTTGTCTGCAGAGAATTCAAATCAATATTAAAACTGACTATGAGTGGGAAAACATGGACTAGAAATTTTGAGCAATATCTGTGATAAAATACTTCCCTCTCCCTACTTGCAAGTGCCACTGCAAGTTTGTGCCATATAGCAGAATGTTCAGGTTTGAAGTAGGGTGTGGCTCAGGAGTGTGTTTTTTCCTAAGGTCCTCAGTGAGCAAGGCTCTGAACTCCAGTTGAGGTCAGGACCCATAATATGCAAACCCAGTTTTAGATGTGTCTGATACTCAGCCCAGTGCAGCCTCAAGTTCCACATGCAATGTTGTAAGAGGGTGCAGCCAGGGAGCCCCAAAAGAAGGATTTGTAATGGGTTCCAGAACTCAGGGTATCCAGGAAATATTAAAAATATGGGACATCCTCATCCCCACAAATCTGAGCTGAGGAGTGGGATACATGGAACAGGGCCATCGAGTTGTTTTGCATAGCAACAGTTTTGCAGATAATCTCTAGAATGATCATTTAACATATCTATAACCTTTAACTGGTTTCATAGATATGCTAAATAGCTGTGGCCACACTTTGAGTCAGGGAGAAGGAAGTGACTTCTACCCAAGATGTAACTGGGATGCAACTCCCCCTGGTTACAGTACCTGTGTGAGAGCTTGGAGATGATTGGCTCCACGCCATGGGGCCACACCTGCCCAGACTCACTATGGCAGCCCAGTAAGGATGGAAGGATATGGGAGTGCTGGCAAGTGTAGCCGGTTGTGGGAGGAGTTGGAAATGGGGCTGCAGAGGAAGATAGGCATGGGGATTTAAACCCAGATGTGGCAGCCCCTTGGGGGAGAACCACACGCTTTTGGCAGAGTGGGGAGGCAGAGGAGCTGGCAGAAGTGTATACTGGCAAGGTCAGGCAGGAAGCCAGTGGCCAGCCTGGGAGGGGACACCAGTGGAGCCTTGGCTAGGGGGCAAGATGGGTGCTGGCATCCCCCCTCCCCCCTCTGATTTTGTGGGGGTGCAGAGAGCTGAAGTAACAGCCACAAGCCAGAGCAGCCAATAAGTCTGGGTCAGAGACAAAATCCCAAAGTACATTGACCAGGGTGGGAGCATAAAGCATAAGGAGCTGCAGTTAGCAACTAAAACAGCTAACTGCTTATAGAGTCTTGACTGTTCTAGGAGCTGTGTGCAGCACTTTATATCATCATCATGTCTGCTAAAATATTTTATAATTATTATTTCATTGAATCTTCTATGACAAGGACCAGCAAATTCAATTTCTGGCTTGTCTTTGTATAACACATGAACTAACATTGGTTCTTACATTTTTAAAGGATTTTAAAAAACAAAGAAAAATATGTGCTAAAAATCATCTTTGACCCACAAAGTCTAAAATATTTACTATCTACCTTTATTGAGACAATATACCATCTCTTGTACTAGAACATAAGCTCATGGAGGGCAAGTAGGATATGTCTGTGTGTGTTCCACTTCTGTATTCTCCAATGCCTAAAAGAGGTCTCAGCACATAGTAAATACTCAGTAAATATTTGTCAAGTGAATGAATGAATGATTGCGTGAGTGAATGATTGAATTTTTATTATCACTCAGTGAGATAGATACTATTGCTCCATTTTACTGATGAGTAAACTGAGGCTCACAGTGGTGAAACAACTTGCCAAAGTCATAAAGCTAGAAAGTACCTGGCCTGAGATTCAAACTTAGGAGGTTTATACTTCAAAGTTTGACTTTTACCACAATCCTGAAGTGAGAAGTTAGGACTATGTCTTGTAGTGCTATGGTTCTCAATTTTCCTGTGCATAATCATTGGAGACACTTATTAAACCTCATCTTTCCAAACCGCACACCCTTGGGATTTTGATTTCATAAATCAGAGTAGGGTCAAGCAGTTTGTGTAGGGAAAGAGGAGGGAAGATTAAATAATTGCCAGGGACAGGAATGTTGTAGGGAAGGATAAGAGGGAATATCAATTTGTAATGTGTGACCCATTATATAAACTCTCTTCCTCATCTCTCTACAACTTATTCAGTAAATGATTTGTGTTTCATAAGTAGTTTAAAGAGAAACAAGCACAAAATGGAGTCACTGTGCTAAGCCCCGTGTCAGCAAGCCAAGATTCCACAGATAACCTAAGTGCAATTTCAGCCACTCCAGAGAACCTTTAACCAGTCAGTCTGGAACTTCCTTAACAACATCACTGAGGTAATCTGGCTGATAGACCTTTTGTCATCCTCTAAGGAAAAGTAACCTTGCCTGAAATCATTCATACTTTCAACTTCCTTTTCCTTCCCCTTTCTGACTTTAAAAGCCTTTCATTTTATACAGCTCTTGGAAGCTCCTTTCTGCTTGCTAGATGGTGTGCTGCCCAATTTGTGAATTGTTAAATAAAGCCAATTAAATACTCAAATTTACACAGTTGATTTTTTTAATTTTTATTTAATACATTGGGGTGACATTTTAAGTGTTATATATCATCTGTATATTGTATTTCATGGTCACCACCCAAAGTCAAGTCTCCTTCCATCACCATTTATCCCCCCATACCCTCTCCTTCCTCCTCCAACCCCCCTTTCCCTCTGGTAATCACCACACTTGTCTGCATCCAAAGTTGTTTTTTGTCCATTTATTTGGTTGGTTGGTTGGTTGGTTGGTTGGGGGTTTTTTGCTTAATTTCTTCACCTTTTTCACCTTGCCCACCAATCCCCTCCCTTCTAAAAGCTATCAGTCTTGTTCTCTTTATCTATGAGTCTTTTTCTATTTTGTTTGTTTATTTTGTTCATTAGTTTCCACATATAAGTGAAATCATACCTTTGCCTTTCTATGAGTGGCTTATTTCACTGAGCATAATGCCCTGTAGTTCCATACACAGTTGAATTTTGTTTTTTAACAGTTACTACTAGGGTATGTTTTCGGGAATGCTACACAGGGTGTCATATGATTCTCCACAGAAGACCTGATATATCTGGATTATAAAAATAAAAATTGTAAGGAAGAAATTTGTTAAATTCTAAAAACAATGGATAGCTGGAGCCAGCTGGGATAACTCAAGGTGCTGCATTGCCATGTGGCTTGGCTCTCTTGCGGGCCCACAGGCTCTTGGTGCCAGCTGAGAGGTGGTAGAAGTGGATGGGCCACTGCTCATGATATCCTCTCACCAGCATGGGTGACTCAAGGACATTCTTTGTTGCCAGAGCCTTTCTGGACATGGAATGAAATGATCCAGGGCTAAGTCAGGTTCTCCCATGGAGGAGTCGTCCATCAGCTTTTATATTCTGGGGAAAAGCAGGGACCGAGCCTGCCTTTAGCATTTTTTAGGAGGTACTAGCTGCTGATATCACTGGATTGGCAAGCCCTGCCCTTCATACCACCCTGTTGTGTTTTATTACATGGCATGAGCAGGCCTCAGGAAAACAAACTCTCCAAGTGTGGCTTAGATGACAATCAGTCTCCTTGCCGCCACCCCACCATGTTCCTTTAAAAATGCAACTTTGATCTTAACTTTCCTGCTTTATAAACCCTTCAATGGCTCCTCATAACTTTTAGGATAAGCCAAAGAGAGTTAGGATTGAGGGTGGGAGATGTGGATGGCTGGTGTGGGAGGGACTGTTGGGTGGGGGGAATGTAGACAACTGTACTTGAACAGCAATAAATAAACAGAAAATAATAGACTTAGCTATTATTATTAAGAATAACTGTTACTGATGATGTTCCATATTTGATATTAAATTTAACTGCATTTTTTAAAAAAGAGTTCAGAGCCCTCAGCTAGAAAGAAGAGCCATCTATGATCCTGTCATACCTCTCTCCAGCCTTGTCTCCCTCACTCTGCACCCCAGTCTTGCTGAATTATATACACTGGTGCCCAGAGATTCCATACTTTCATAGCCCCAAGCTTTGTGCGTGCTGCTCACTTTGCTTAGAATTCCATCTCCCTCCTTGCCTACTGGAAAACTCTTGTTCTTTTTGATGCCATTCAGTTATCACTTCTTCCAGAGCCTTCTCCAATCTCCCTAACTAATCTTTCTGTCCCTCTTCTGAAGTCCCACTTACACTAATTTTAATCTTGTTATCTTGGTATAGGCTGAGTGCTTAAGAGCCTGCCTGTAAATTCCAGCTCACTCTAGCTCTGTGATCTCAGGTATGTTATTTAACCTCTCTGAGCTTCAGTATCATCTGTAAAGTGGGACTGATAATAGCACCTGCCTCATAGGATGCCTCTCATCCATAGGGTGAGAAAATGCATGAAAATGTCATCATACTATGAATGCTCTATAGTAGATGTTTATTAAACTTATCTACATCAGCAGTAGACAGTGTGAGCTCTAAGAAGGCAGGCACCATGGTGTTTTCAACTCTGAACCCTAGCACCTAAAACAGTGCCTGGCTTATAATCAGGTGTTAAATTACCTTTTGTTTTAATTCTGGTGAATGAACATCATGAAGAAAATCTTTCCATTTGATGTATCAGAACTTTACTATGATGTTCATTGCAGCTTTTGTTTGGAGAGTAAAACACTAAAAACTAGTGGAAGCCTAGCAATAAACTATGGTGCCACGTTACTATAGAATACTTTACAGTGATTAAAAACAATGAGGTCACTCCATATATGATGACATAGGAAATTATCCAAGACATAGTCTGTGGAAAAGTAAGTTTATGTCAGCAGGCATAGTATGATACCATTTGCATGTATGTGGGCATGTTTACATATGTGTGTTCACTTAAAGGATATTTATGAATAGAAAATGATTTGAAAGCCCTATGAGCAACTGTGGGTAGTGGTTGTCTATAGAAGGAGGGGTAGAGAAAAACTAGTACAAAAGAATATAAGCACCCCTATGTTCATTGCACTGTTATTTACAATAGCCAAGATTTAGAAGATGCCTAACTGTTCATCAATAAATGGAATGAATTAAAAAATTATGGGATATTTACTACTTGGCCATAAAAAGAAGGAAATTTTACCCTTTGTGACAGAATTGATGGACCTGGAGAAAATCACACAAAGTGAAATAAGCCAGTCAGACAAAGAAAAATACCATACGATTTCATTCATATGTGGAATCCAATGAACAAATTGAACTAACAAAGAAAATAGAGGCAAACTCGTAGATAGAAAGCAAGTTGATAGCTCTGGTGGTATGGTTGGTGGGTAGAGGGTTTGAGCAAAAAGGAAAAAGGACTCATGGACATGGAAACAGTGTGGTGATTGTGGGGAAGGAAAGGGGACGGATGGAGATAGGAGAGGGTATACAAGGGATAAATGGTAATGGAAAAATACAATAAAAAGTAAAGAAAAAAGATATGATCAACACATAACATAGTGTAAGTTTAGTTGATTTGATACATTTATCTATTGCAATATGATTATCACTGCTGCATTAGCTAATATCTATCATGCCATGCAATTATTATTTCTTTTTTGTAGTGAAAGCATTTAAGATCTAGTCTCTTAGCAACTTTGAAGTCTATAATAGTGTTCTTGACTATAGTCACTATGCTGTGATTTGCATTCTTGTCTCTAGGACTTACTTATTACCTAATTTCAAGTCTATGCCCTTAACATCTCCTTGGCTATGTACAAATAAAGCTTCATTTACAAAACCAGGCAGCCAGCTTAATTTGGCTGTAGTTTGCTGGGCCCTGACTCTTACTGGTACAACTATTATGGCATATCCTGCTACTGTCTTCTGAGATAGTGTGATGTCTAATGCGGCTTTTCTCTAACTCAGTTTCTTTATATTAAATATATGGCAAAAGAATGCATATCCTGATTTCTCACAGGTTTTGGGAGAGGCCACTGAGAAGAACTTACTTCATGTTGACCCACGAGCTGGGTCCTGGTAATAGAAGGTGCCTTACTTCTCCCCTGTACTTGGAATGTATGTTCTCACTTGTCACAGAGTGAGAGCTATTTTTGAAGATGCAGCCTTAAGAGACTAAGGTATTGTTGAACTGGACAGTACATGCTACTGAACCCCATTAAGGCCTCTGCATAAACTTTAAGATACTGGTGGGTGTGGAGCTCTCCTCATGTTGTGGCTGCACAGGACACCATCCTATGTAACTTTTCTTGTTTATTAACCCTGCGACCTACCAATCTGGAGTGGCCTGCCTTTCTTTGGTCTCTCCTTGTCCTCTGTAACAATGGGGGCCAGTTTTCAAACAAATAGAGGGATGCAGAAGTCTGCTCTGGCTTCTGGGAGTTGCTAGCAATCCTTGACATTCTTCTGTTCCCATACTCCCTATGTCTGTGTATCTTCTTAGAAGGGCACCAGTGAGTGATTGGATATAGGGCCCACCCTAATCCAGCATAACTTCATCTTAATTTATATCTTCAAAAACCCTATTTCCAAACAAGGTTGTATAACCAGAAAAGACACTGGCATTTGGGCTGCCTGTCACTACCAAATCCAATAAGCAATGACAGTGATTGAATCTTTTATGAGCACTTTATTCAGATGGCTGGTGATCTGAGAAGATGGCGGGTTCCTACCCTGACAAACCATCTTCCCTTCTCTTTCCTGGCCAGAACGTTTATAGGGGAGGTGGGGGAGGACAAACAAGGTACAGTAAGGGCTTTGAAATTTAGGGAGGACTAGGTGAGTGAGACTGCAGTTCCCAAGGGGAGGGGGGGAGAGTCTGTCTCCTCATTGATAGTTGATACAAAGGCCCAGATGCCTCCAAAAAGTCCCCAGGCGTAATCTCTAGCCAGTGCCCCAGGAGACCAACTAGGAGCCAGAAGCCAGCATTCGCCCTATCTCCAGTTTCTGAAACAAAAGTCTTTAACGTACATATTACTTACTAGGCTTAATAACTTTTTCTTTAAGCTAAAATTTTCCAGATCTTGAGTCCCCTATCAGTTGCATAGGTATTGGGGTTTAGGACTTGACCCTATCTTTATGGGAGACAAATTCAACCCTTTACAGGAGGAAAAGAAGATCAATGTTGTATGAATGGTTTCATTTTACATCATAAATCAGGGTGTAGGGTAGGTGGAGGCAGTCTGGCTTCCTCACCCAGGTGTCTGGGTAACTAAGGAAAACAATGTTCCCATAACCTTGCAGGGGCCTGATAACCAGTGTTCTCATAGCCTTGAGACTGAGTCTGATAAACTGTTCCCATAACGTGAAGTGAGCTTGCATGTGCAGAATTATGTCATGTTATGTAATGTTCTGGCATTTTTCTGGCATTGTTCCCCTCTAGTATTTAAACAAGTAAGGGCTTCTCACTAGCTAGACACACAGCTTGCAGTGTGCATGGCTTGCCCACCTGTGGATAAAGGTATGTCAAGCATCCCCACAGCTCCATGCATCTTCTTTCATCTCCCAGAAGCGAGAGTGGATCTGCCTGACCTTGATCAGCTACAACACACAGGGCCGTAGAGGACTGTGAGCAGTGATTAATTCTCAATGTGTAGAAAGCCACCTATCAAGAAAAAGATAACTGAGCTTCCTGGCTTAAAAAATTGGACAGTAAAAGAAAAATACCACATGATCTCACCTATAAGTGGAACCTAATCAACAAAACAAACAAGCAAGCAAAATACAATAAGAGACACTGAAATAAAGAACAAACTGACAGTAACTAGAGAGGAGTGGGGAGAGGGATAGTAGGGGAAAATAGGGGAAGGGCCACCAAGGAACATGTATAAAGGACACATGGACAAAACTAAAGGGGGTAGGTTTGAGGGTGGGAGGTGGGGATGGTTGGGTCAGGGCAGGGCGGTTGTAGTGGGGTGAAATTGGAGACAATTATACTTGAAAAACAATTAAAAAAGAAAGTGGATGGATGGTGGTGCCATTTGTAAAGTTCTTTCTTTCAAAGTGTTCTTTAAAATAGGTGGATTCTACCTTCCCCCAATGAATTCTCCACTGAACCCTCTTGTCTTTGTCCACTCTCGCCAGCCTGGTCCAGGTCTGTATCACTTTTTGATTGCACTACTGTAATCAACTCCTCACCCAGTTCCCTACAGCCACTTTTGCTTATTTATAATTCATTCTGCATTTAACAGTCAGAGAGGTCTTTATAAAATGTGAATTTGACCATTTTTTTATTCTAACTAAATCCTCCAATAATTTTCCTTTTGCACTTAGAATGAAATCCAGACTATTCACCAAGATCTAAAAGGCCTTAAATTACATGGCTCCTGCCCCCATCTCTAGCTTATCTCATTGCTCTTACCAGTCTGACCACTATGGTCTAGTCACACATCTTTAATTTTTTTTTTATTTTTTGACTTTAAAGAGTGGGAGAAACCAAGAGAGGTGGGGAGAAACATTGATTTGTTATTCCATTTGTTTATGCATTGATTGGTTGCTTCTTGTATGTGCCTTGATCAGAGATCAAACCCACAGCCTTGGCATATAGGGACAACGCTCTAACCAACTGAACTACCTCAGATACCCGAGGGCCAAACATGTCTACTGGAAGTTCTTGGTATATGCCAAGCATTTTCCTGCCTCAGGGCCTTTGCACACATAGCTCCCTCTACATGGAATGCTCACCTACCAGTTAGCTGGCTAACTGCTGACCATTATTCAGATCACAGAGGATTTCCCTGATTTCTTAGTTTAAATGGGGTCCCTCCTCTTCCTTAGTATGCTACTGATTTTCTCCATAGTTTCTGACAACTTGGAATTCTTTGGTAAATTGCGTTTTATTACCCATGTCCTCAGAGACTGAAAGTGACAAGTGGACAGAACCATGTTGGTCTCATTTGTTGTGAATGCTCAATGCCCATGTCTAGTACCATGCCCAGTGAAGAGGAGGTGCTATTCATTAAATGAATGAATGAATGAATGAGAGATTGAGTAAATTTTTAAAAAATGGGAACAGCTTGTTTGAGTGAATGATACTGCCCTTCAAGTCTACAGAAGGTGCAACTGACTGGAGCAAGACAGATGTTGGCTAAAATATCCACTGTGCAAGACCCCAGGGTCCTTGTTTCCAAATATTTCCTTTTTAAAAAATTATATTTTATTGATTATGATATTACAGTTGTCCCATTTCTCCCCCATTATTCCCCTCCACCCGGCACACCCCCTCCCACCCATATTGCCCCCTTTAGTTCATGTCCATGTGTCATAAGTTCTTTAGCTTCTACTTTTCCCACACTATTCTTGCCCTCCCCCTGTCTATTTTCTACCCACCATCTATGCTACTTATTCTCTGTGCCTTTCCCCCTCTCTCCTCCTTCCTCTCCCCTGTTGCTAACCCTCCATGTGATCTCCATTTCTGTGTTTCTATTCCTATTCTAGCTGTTTGCTTAAGTTTGCTTTTGTTTTAGGTGTGGTTAATATCTGTGAGTTTGCTGTCTTTTTACTGTCATATTTCTTATCTTCTTTTTCATAGATAAGTCCCCCAACATTTCATATAATAAGGGCTTAGTGATGATGAACTCCTTGAACTTGACCTTATCTGAGAAGTGCTTTATCTGCCCTTCCATTCTAAATGACAGCTTTGCTGGACAGAGCAATCTTGGATGTAGGCCCTTGACTTTCATGACTTGGAATACTTCTTTCCAGCCCCTTCTTGTCTGGCAAGGTCTCTTCTGAGAAATCAGCTGACAGTCTGATGGAACTCCTTTGTAGGTGTCTGTCCCCTTCTCCCTTACTGCTTCTAGAATTCTCTCCTTCATTTTAATCTTGGCTAATGTAATTATGATGTGCCTTGGTGTGTTCCTCCTTGGGTCCAACTTCTTTGGGACTCTCTGAGCTTCCTGGACTTGCTGGAAGTCTATTTCCTTTGCCAGGTTGGGGAAGTTCTCCTTTATTATTTGTTCAGATAAGTTTTCCACTGGTTGCTCTTCCTCTTTCCCTTCTGGTACCCCTATAATTCGGATGTCGGGACGTTTAAAGATGTTCTGGAGGTTCCTAAGCCTCTCCTCATTTTTTTTGAATTCTTGTTTCTTCCTTCTTTTCTGTTTGGTTGTTTCTTTCTTCCTTCTGGTCCACTCCATTGATTTGAGTCCCAATTTCCCTTCCCTCACTATTGGTTCCATGTGCATTTTTCTTTATTTCACTTAGTTTAGCCTTCATTTATTCATCTAATTTGCGACCAAAATCAACCAATTCTGTGAGCTTCCTATTCACCAGTGCTTTGAACTGTGCATCTCATAGGTTGGCTATCTCTTGGTCGCTTAGATGAATTAGCTCTGAGGCTTTGATCTGTTCTCCCGTTTGAGCCATTTTTGGTTTGGGGTTTGTTTGTTTGTTTGTTTGGTCTGGTCGCAGCTGTTACGGAATGAGTGGCATAGCCTTAGGTGTTCACCAGGGCAGGGCAACCCAGTTGCTGGGTTGTGATGCTGGATGTGGGGGCAGGGTCCGAGAGGGAACAATGGTGCTTGCTGTGCTCTCTCTCAGATTCCAGTCCCCTCTGTGAGGCTGGGATTCTCTCCCGGCACCTCAACCCCCACAAGTGTTTTCAATCGGTACTTTTAGGTTTTATTTCCTGGCGCTGTCCCTATGTTGCACAGTCTGTCTTGCTGCCCATTTTCCCCTGCTTTATCTGCACACGAATGTGTGATCATGGTCAGCCGCCTTGTGCGCCTCGCTTGGTCTGCTTGTTGCCTTCCCGCGCTTAGTAACCACTGCCTGTGCGCCTGGGGTGTGCCAACCACCGCCTGTGCACCCAGGACCACCAGCCACTGGTTTCCTGCCGTGACCCCTCTCCACCGGCCGCCGACTCTGCCCTTCTTACCAGTCTGGATGAATTGTTGTCAGACCTCTGTACAATTCAATTCTCTATCTGTTCTGGTTGGCTTTTTGGTTCTATATTTTTGTTGTCCTTAATCTTGGTTGTGAGAGGAGGCACATTGTGTCCACCTACAGTTCCATCTTGGCCAGAAGTCCCCAAATATTTCCTTTACCTTGGACCACTGCTGGAGGTTTTAATTCCCATTCAAGGAGTGATGGAGGCATCACTTAAATTCTTCTCTAACTTGAAGCCACTATTCAAGTCCAGGCCTCCATCACCACTTGCCTCTATGCAAAGTAACCACATAGTCCTCTAGGCCCTCTTCCACAGAGCTTCCCCAAGAGATCCTTCTAAAATGCTAATCTGACTGCATCCTCCAACTTCAAATCCTTTTTGGCAGCCTTAACTGGCATGGCTCAGTTTGTTGAGCATCATCCTGCAAAATGAAATGTTGCTGGTTTGATTCCAGGTCAGGGCACATGCGTGGGTGGCAGACCAGGTTCCCAGTTAGGGGTGTGGGAGGGGAAACCACACAATGATGTTTCTCTCCTTCTCTTTCTTTCTCCCTTCCCCCTCTAAAAAATAAATTAAAAATATTTTTAAAAATGCTTTATGGCCTCTTATTAACTATAGAACAAATCTATGCCTCAGATCTCTTTGGTGTTCATTTTCCCACTCTCCGTTCTTGTCTTTTCATTTCTTAAATTTTACTTCAATAATCTCTACTAGTTTAGGATTTCCCCTGACTTTCCTTCTCTTCCCATTAAGCCATCTCATATATTATCCAACAGGAAACTTCTATTCATCCTTCAAACCCCATCTTGGATGCTCTCTTTTCTGTCCAGACAGAATTATTTGGTCCTTCTCTTTGCTAGTCTGTAGGTGTGCCTACATTTATTGTTGTCCTTACTTCAACACATAGTAATTTATTTTATCTCATGGGAATGTATTCAGTTAAAAAGGCAGTCCTAGGTAGAATGACCAACTGTCCTGGTTTGCTTAGATCTAAGGGGTATCCAAGGACATGGGACTTTCAGCGCTAATACCTGGAGAGCTCCAAGCAAACCAGAAAGGTTGGGCAACCTGCTAGTGTATAAGAACATGGACTATAGAACCAGGCTGTCAAGGTTAGAATCCAAGCTCTGTTACTTATTAGCTGTGTAACCTGGGGAAGTTATTTGATCACTATGATCTTCACCTTCCCTTTTAATACCTAAGGCAAGAGTTGTTGAGAGGGTTAAATGAACTAATAAGTTAATGGTATAGAAGGGCTGGATAAGAGCTTGACAAATATAATTATTTTTGTTGTCTCTGTCAACAAATATTTACTGAGCATTTTACATCTTCAAGACCCTGGGTTTGGGGTTGTCACAAGCATTGAAGGCAATAGCCATTCCAACTTACAGTGGTATCTCCCAATATTCAGCCTGCTGCTTGATTCATTGAGAATGCTCAGTAAATATTTGCAAGAGAATGAAATGGCAACTGATGGTTGCTGGTACCAGTTCAATGCTAGCAGGAGCCCCCAACTTGGGATGTGGTGAAGGAAGAAACTTTATTCAGTGTAAGAGAACTCACTTGAGATATAATGTGGCCATGAAAACATGACTCTGAGGCAGCACTGGAGCCAGACCCCTCTCCAGCTAGATGGCTCTGTTCTGTGTCAGTCTGCTTTGTGCTCTGCTGGCCTGCTCTGCTCTGGTGAGACATCTTCAGTGTTTCATCTTAGCCAGAGAAATGCAGTCTTTAGTTTTTAGTGAAAAGGGAGAGTGTGCTGCCAGAGCCAAGGAGGAGCTGCCTTATGTAAACAGTATTTCCCACCTCTGGTTACTAATTGGTCTCCCCTTTTGAAAGTGAGAATTGCAAATCCTTGCAGTTTGATTGGTCCAAAAGGCACTGTCCTGATTGGTCAGAATGAAGCTGCTGTAATTAGTTGGTGAAGGTGTTGATAGAATGGGGATATTGATGCACAGCTTCAATTAGATGGGAGAAAGTCTCAGTTCTATTGGTTGAAATAGGATTCCAGGAACTCTTTTATAAAGGCTGGCTCAAATGGCAGAAACACAGAGCAGGCAGACAGTTTACTGCAGAGTTAGGCACATCTGTGCAGGATTCTACCTAAAGTTCAGTTTGCATGAGAGGTCCCTGTGTAGAAATGGTGGTTAGGCTCTGGTTTTTTGTTTTGGGTTTGTTTTGTTTTTTGTTTTTTTTTGGGGGGGGTTCTTTTTTATTTCTTTGTTGTTGTTGTTGTTGTTGTTGTTGTCATTTATTTTTTTATAATTTAAGTTCAGTTAGCCACCAGTAGCCCTTCTAGTAGGTGTCTTCTTTCTCAGAGTCCCTAGAGGCAGCCTCAAACTACCTTTCAGGGAGTGTTTAGTGCTGATCTTCCCCCTCTGCTCTGGCCTTAGGAACCTTGGAACATCTGTAAACCTTCTATATTGACCTCAGTTTATTTGAACCTAGATGAATGCTGTGGTTTATGAGACATTTCTTGTCACCCCTTTACACAATCAGCTGAAAGGCTACCTCAGGACCTTTGAACTTGCTATTTCCTCTGGCTGGAATACACTACCCTTCATCTTCTCATAGTTGCCACACATTCTCCTTCAAGTGCCTCAGAGATTTCCCTGACCAGCTTGGCTAACATGGGGCTCTTCACTCTTAGCTCCTCTTCTATCCTGTCATCCTGTCATTTCCTTCAGAATACTTGTGCTAAATTCATCTAATTGGCTTCTTTTTCCTCACTACAATATAGAATCTGTGAGGGGTTCCCAAAGACATTATTAATCTAAGTGGTTTACCCATGTTTTCTGAGCTGGACTATACCTGACATATGTTAAGAGCTCAAGAAATGTTTGCTCAATGAATAAACAAGTATTTTTAATTATAGTTGCTACAGTTTATCAGGTATATACTATGTGTCAGGTATTGGCTAAGCACTCTAGATATACCATCCTATGCAGTCCAGCAAATGTTCCTATCTTGAGTTTTACAGCTGAGGAAACTGGATCTCACAGCTAGTGATATCAGAGCTTGACTTTGGGCCTGGCTCTGCCTTTCAAAATCCTCTGCTCTCCAGCACTTGGCTATTGTAAATAGCACTGCTATGAACATAGGGGTGCATAAGTTCTTTTGAATGGGTGATTTGAGATCCTTAGTGTATTGACTGTGGGAGCAGGGGGGTGGGATGCATGGAGGAGAGCAAAGGGGGAAAACTTGGGACAACAGTAATAGAATAACAATAAAAAAATAAAAATAAAAATAAATCCTCTGCTGTCAGCACCATGTTATGTATTCTGCCTCCCAGGGCATCAGGAAAATGTCTGAACTCTTCTTTCCCTGCCTTTAGTCCCTGGGGGTCCTTAAGAAGGGGATCAAAATTCCAGACTGCCTCCAGCCTTGCATAGGAAACTCCTTTTCCAGGGTGGCAGCAGCAATTGGCAGGGTCACCCAGGGACCTGCCAGGTTTGGCTATGTCTCAGGTCCCAGAGCCCCCACATGTGCACACTGCCTTTGCCAGTGCTGCCTGCATGACAGCCTTGCCATCACGTAGTGCTGGACCACAGGTGCTCTGCACCAGACCCTCTTCCAGGAAGAAAATGCAATTAGGGCTGCACAGCTGGCAGATTTCATTTCCATTTCTGTTCTGGGAGAGGAATCAAAGGGCAGAGCATGGTGGCTGTGAGTGCTTGTGTGTGGCTGTGTATACATGTGTATGTGTGTGTACACATGTCTTGGATTAACTCCTAAAAGATTCACAGGGTATTGTTAAGAAGGGCACAACTAATGCTTTTCATTCCTGACATTGGTTTTTACTTCCTCCTTCAGTAATAATAGTTACATTTCTGGAGGACTTCCCTGTGTCAAGTAGTATGTTGAGTACTTTATGTGTATAATGTCATTTAAAACTCCTAACCATGCTATGAGGTTATTCAATTCCATGTTACAAATGAGAAAACAGACTAAGAAAAGCCTAGTCCACCAGCCTGTGCTTGTCTGAGACAGGAATGACACCCACCTATCTAATACAGGGTCCCACCTTTTCAATACCATTGATATTGTTGGTTGATTTTTAAGAAGACAGATTAAAAACCTCCTTGACATCACAGGAAATAGATTCTTCTATGCCAACATTGTTCCTTACATTTCATTTTTTTATTCATATTTTTTGTTGTTCAGTTACAGTTGTCCTGCCTTTTTCCCCATTGCTCTTCCCTGCGGTGTCCCCTCCCCCACTCCCACAGTCAATGCCCCCATTGTCCATGCTCATGAGTCCTCTATTCATGTTCATTGACTGCCCCTTCCCCTTCTTTCCTCCATTAACACCTCTCCCCTCCTCTCTCTCGTGACTACTACTCACAGTAGGCAAAGTGACGCTGCAGTAAAAATACCACCAAAATATAGTTACTTTAACACAAATTTATTATCACTTATTTAAAATTCACTATGGTTTGGGTGACTGACCTGCATGTATTCATTGGCTTGGCCCAGATTCTTTCAGCAATGGCTTGGCAGGGAAAGAGAGTACTTAGTGAGTTTTAATAACAAACATGTAGTGAGTCTTAAATGCAAAGAAATTATTATGTCACTGCTGCTCATATCCCATTGACTGAAGAAAGTCATTAGTCTATGCTTCATCTTTAGAGGGTAACTTTCCAGAAGAGAAGAGAACCAAAATCTTAGTGATTCCTAGTAATTTCCCCCTCCCCACAATTGTGTCTTCTCCTTTATACTTTTTTGTGTATGAGAGAATTTTCTCAAACACCTTTCAAGTCTATCCAGCTTTTTGGGTGTCTTGTTGTTAATCACAATCAAGCAAGGGGACACATAGACCTGGATAAGGGTCTTGGCTCCACTATTCTCTTTATTAGCTGAGTGATTTTGAGCAAGATACTTGGCCTCTCTGAGTTTCGGTTATTTTACTTGTAAAATTAGGTTGCTGAGAGGTCCTTCCGGGAGGAATAATGAGGATTACATGAGTTAATCTATAAAGCTTGAGCATTATGTCTGATGCTCAGCAAGACTAGTGATAGTAGCAAAAACTAACATGATTAGTATCTACTGAGTCCTTATGGTATATTCTCAACAAAAGCTACCTATTAGAAAAATTTTGACTATTCCAACTTTTAAATTATATAGTGGTCATTTATGAATGCTTATTTTCCATCAATTCATTCATTAATTTATTGAAAAGGTATCCATTGAGAGTCACTGAGCTATGTACTATCTTACCAGTTGGAGAAACTTTGGAAAAGGTGTTACACATTGTGTCTACCCTCATGGAGATTAGTTTTTGTCTTCCTTCTATCTTCTTCTCCTTTTTGTTTCTGTCTCTCTGTTCTCTTTCTCTACCTACCCCTTTTCTTTCTCTCTTACTCAAGGTTCATCTTCATTAGACAGTTAACAGATTTTCACTGAGTGTCTACTATGTGCCAGGGCATGGGAGCAGTGTAGTGAACAAAACAAGCACTACTCCAGTTGTTACTGGACAGGGGTCCAGCCCTCAGTGGGTCTGCCTAGGGTCAGCTATATTGTGTGGGTTCTTGACTTAGTGTAGGAAAGATTTCACAACACAAATCCAGGTGACTATGAGGATGTGTTTATCAAAGCTAGGGACAGTAAAACAAGGAAGGGCTTAGCACTGAAGAAGCAACAGGAGAGGTTAAGCTTGGCTGCCTTAGCTCGTGGGGAAGTCAGAGAAAGGAGTGCTTTGGGAACAGGTTCAATGTATTAACCTGGGACCAGCTGCCAGATGCCCATTGCCTAGAGACACGTGCCTGTGGGAAAAGAAGTGTGTGGCGGGGGGAGGGTATGGCATTGGCTGCTACCCAGAGGAAGAGCATGTGCACTGAGGCTTTTATCTCTTTATTAATGGAGGGATTCTTAGGGGAAGTCTCAGGGGAGAGTTTCACTAGAATATTCATCAGTTTTCTAGGCATGTCATTTCAGGGTCATTGTCCCCACTGATTGGTTAGTGACTGGGCATATAAGAAGATATAAGATGGCCAAAAGATATATGAAGAAATGCTCAACTTTACTAGCTATTTGGAAAACGCAAATGAAAACTACAATAAGATACCACCTCACACCTGTTAGAATGGCTATTATCAACAAGACAAGTAATAACAAGAGTTAGAGAGTTGTGGAGAAAAAAGTAACCCTCATTCACCACTAGTAGGGATACTACTCAGCCATAAGAAAAGATGAAATACTGCCATTTATGACAACATGGATGGATCTTGAGAAAATGGTGGTTAGCAAAATAAGTCAGACAGGAAAAAGTTAAGAACAATATGATTCCACTCATGTGTGATATAAAACTGAAAGCAAAAATGAACAAACAAGAGAAACAAAAACTCACAGACACAGACAACAGTATGGTGGTTACCAGAGAAAAGAGGAGGTGGGTGGTAGCAAGGGGTAAGGGGGTCAAATATATGATGATCAAAGAGATTTGACTTTGGGTGGTGGGAACACAATGCAATATACAGATGATGTATCATAGAATCATACATTTGAAACCTATATAATTTTATTAACTAATGTCCCAATAAATCTTCTTTAAAATGACTCTCCTTACATACACTTTAAAATGAAAATTTATATATTTATATAAACAAACCATGGTGGGTCCCAGACTCAGAGCTTAAATAGTATCTGATTAGAACTTAATTTTGTGGGTTTGGTTTCGTCTTATTTATTTCCATGGCCATCTCCTATTCCATGGTTTGTTGAAGAGAAAAAATGGCACATCTTAGAGAGGTAGTGTAGACATGCCAGCTCCAGACTTTTTAGGGGAGGTTATTAGAAAAGCACATAAAGAACAGAGAAGTAAAGTACTGTCCCACTATATGAATTAAAATTATTTAATGTCATGTCTAAGCACCACATAAAGCCAATCTCCACTCTCATCAGTAATAATCACACCTCATTTTAGGAAGCCTCCATGATTCCTAAGGGTCCTTCTTGCTCAGACATTTCAGGATTATTGAATACCTAGATGAACTACCTGTTTTAACCCCTGGTGAGGCAGGTGGCATTGTTTCATTTTTAAAATGAGTTAATTAAGGCCTTTATGTGGTTGATCTCCAGGCCTTCCATGTTCTTGCTTAGCTTTCGTATCCATTGTCCATAATGACAATTGAGAAACTTTTCCATCTTCATGCTTCCTGTAATCTACCATCCTCTTACCAGATACTCATGGAAGCCACCAGTTGAAGGAGAGTTCCTGTTTTTGAACCTAGCCTCTTCTCCTTCCCTATCTTGTGGTCCAAGGGGCACCTTACCTGTTCTCTAGAATCACCCCTTCTCTGTTCTCAGGGTCTTTGCTATATCATGTATCTCTAATCTTTCCACATTTTCAACTTCTCTACTGTATTGATACCCTCCCACCAACATTTACTAGAATATATAAAAAATTGTTTTCCATAAATTTACAATTTATTGAGCAATAAATAAGACTCCAAGGAAACAAGATTATTTGGCAAAATATCTTCTATATTTTTTGATGGTGATGATCTATCTCTGACAAATAGTTTAATTGGCTAGAGAAGGGGATTGACAAACTACAACCCATGGACCAAATGTGGCCCCTGTTTGCTTTTGCAAACAAAGTTTTATTGGAACACAGCCATGACCATTCACCTATGAATTGTCTATGGATGATATTACACCACAGTGACAGAGCTGAGTAATTGTGACAGAGATTGTATAGTCCTCTAGTAAAAATTATTTATCATCTGGTCCTTTGCAGAAAAAGTTTGCTGACTCCCATGCTGGAGAAAAACCAATGTATATTACGAGGTGAATAATTTAATTAATTAATTAATTTTTAAATTACTTTATTGTTGTTCAATTACAGTTGTCTGCATTTTTCCTCCACCACTCCCTCCCACCCCAGCCAATCCCACCTCCCTCCCTTGCTTCCAACTTCCCCCTGGGTTTTGTCCATCTTTCCTTTATAGTAGTTCCTGAAAACCCTTCCCCCCACTGTCCCCTCCCCCCCTCGCTATTGTTAGATTGTTCTTAATTTCAATGTCTCTGGTTATATTTTGTTTGCTTTTTTCTTTTGTTGATTATGTTCCAGTTAAAGGTGAGATCATGCGGTATTTGTCCCTCTCAAGATGAATTTATAATTGGCTGCTTCAAATTTGTCCTGTTCAGAACTATTGCTTAAATAGGAATGTGGCCATGGACCAGAACAAACCATCTTTTAATGATTCAAGGTCTGTATTATATGCCAGATATGGCAAATTTGGCCCATGTGACTCTTAGATTTTTGTCTAAATTAAAAAATCTTGGTAAGCTGGTGCATTGTCTTATCAGAGTACTAAGTGTTCTGAAGAGAAAAGCTGGGTGACATAACAGCATATCTCTCTACTCAGCACAATAATCACAGCATAGTCATGTGGCACAATGTCTAAGTGAAAACCCAATGTCTCAACACTATTTATCCACACCTTGAACACAACTTTCCCTCCATAACACATGCATTCACTCATGCCTTTTACCTGGAGGAAACACGTGCACTCAAATCACAAACTGATCATCACACATTCTGGATACTGTGATTAGCCAACGTTAGATGAAATAGATAGTCAAAGCTACAGTCTTCATGTCTCATAGTTGGGGTTTTTTTTTTTTTGGTTTTTTTGTTTTGTTTTGTTTTGTGAGTCCCCAAAGCTGAGGGATATTGGGGCAAAAGATCTTTATATTCTAAAGTGAGGTGTTAGATTCTTTTGATAGGACTTTGGCAGGCCCCCAAATTGGATTCCCTAGCTTTAGTCTGTTCCTAATCTCTAGACTAAAGGAGAAGGATAAAGATTATTTAGAAGCTAAAGAGAGTAGAGGGTAAATAAGTGAAAGAGTGAAAGTATGCTCATGTCTTCAAGCACGTGTACTTTAGGAAAAAAATTCTATGTATGTAGAATTGCTTGTAAGGTAATGCACCACCAATTTTTCTATATGTAGCCCAGGGTATATTTAAAGTGGCTGTATCTATTTTTACTCTCACCTTGTCCTTTCCATATCTACCGAACACTTACTTTCCTTTAATTATTATTAATCTATAGGTGTGAACATTACTGATGTTTTAATGTCCACATTCCTGTTTTTAGTAACAAAAGACATGCTTTCTACTTTTATTAGTTATTCAGGCTTCCTCTTATATAAACTGCCTACTTACAGTCAGAGACTTCATCTATTTTTCCCCCAAATGTGTGTCAAGGTAACTTGTGGCAGACTCTGGCCCACAGAGTCCACATGTTGTGACTAAAGACAAAAACAAATGCACAGGCTACAGCAATCCTGTGGAGAAAAAGGGATGACATGGCCACTCTGTCAAGAGGAGAGCTTCCCGACCCTTGCCTGGACAGGCTTTTAGTGTTTTTCTTGGGTCTTACATCAAAGAAGGATTTATTGTCTATTATATAGACTATTATTGTCTACATTTTAGGTACCATCAAGGGAATGAAAATAACAACTGTAGAAGGGAAAGGTGGTGAGCTGATTAGCTCCATCCTTGGGAAAATTTACACAGGCTTTGGAAACTACCTTAAAGATAGGCAATAAACATCTACTGTCTCAGACCAGAGTGAGAGAGTTTTAGCAAGAGCAAGCCATAACAGTCTGTATGCATTTTCTAGGCCTGATTCCCATGGGAAAACCTGGTTTGAGGTCTGGCTCCTGCCCACCACACTGCTTCTATAGGTTTTCCATACAGAGCTGAGTCACATTTGCCAGACCAAAACAAACCGGTTCCCTACAGTAACTTGACCTAGAAGAGGGATGATTTCCTGCCTCTAGTTGGAATGTGGTCCTGTTCTAGCACTGCACTATCTTGAACTTTGATCTGGTAACCAAGACCCAAGACCACTACTAGCTTCTTGTTGGCCTTGTTATGTTGGCTTCTATCAGTAGTGATGACAGTGAGGTCCTCTAAAGTTCTTCATGATTGGGAGACATCAACAAGGATGACCTATGACCAGAGAGGAGGAATCAGGAGGACTCCTTGTGAAGACAATAGCTGGCAGACTGAGAACATCTGAGATAACTTCAGGGACCCCCAGAAATACTGATGTAGGGAACTGTGTGAACACACAGAGGCAAAATATTAACATTTGGAGACATTATAATTAACAGGACATTTTTAATGTAGCTCTTTGTGTATCCACAGTATGTAGAGGCAGGGAAATATTTGGATTATTACACATTTTAGTCTTTTCTAGACTGTGAGATAGTATGGTATCAGTTAAATCCTTTTATAACACTAGTAGCATATGTATAAACTAAAAGGAGAAGTTAGTCTTCCAAAGCTACTACTGCTTTCCCAGGCAAGGTATCTCTCATCATATAGTCTGATCTTATTTTCTATTTGGGAGGGGATTCCCATTTCTGAGGTTGTACTGGCCTTGGTTGGGGGTACATTACTGTTTAACATTTCAGTTCAACTAAGAAAATATAAAATATTTAAACAGGACTTTGATAAATGTCTGGTACTATAGCAGGAAACCAGCAAAGAGAACTTCAAGGAAATAGTCAAACCTGAAGTAGACCTGTCTCATTAATGGAGTCTCAAGAAAAAATGCTTATCCCAGTCCTTTTTCTTCTGACCTCAAGCCACACATTTAGTATCTTCTCTCCAGGAAAATTATTGTAGACATACAGACTGTTCAAGTCAAGACAAAAAGAAGGTGAGCTCCTCTCTCCTATATTTCTATATTCATTTCATTTGCCATGTCTGGTGACCTGCTTCTCTCACCGATGACAGATGCTATGATGATATCATTCTTGGGGAAGTTCCTATCTTTCCCCCTCATGGTTGTGGCCTTTTCTTTGCAGACCTCACTAGAACAATGATATCAGAGAACATCACCATGCCCCAGCAATCAGATACATTAAGAGGCATACACATTTAGAGCAACAAGAAGTCATTTTTGAAAGCCTCTTAAAAATCAGATATTTATAAGATTAATTTATAATAACAAGAAGTTCTTGTTATAGCCAAGGGATGTTTGTTTCCTCTCTCAGAACCTTAGTTACATACTTGAAATTGTGAGGACAAGTCACCTGTCTTAACCCTTCACCCACCAGCAGGACCATTTTCACTTTTCTTAGCCCTGGAGCCAATGACAGCAACCCTAATGAGATGGGTCGGTGGCCTTTGTGCAGCTGCCATCACACCACCCTGAACGGTGTTCCAGAGATGAGCAGTGGGTACAAACTGTTTAATACAAGAAAATATATCACAGTAAAACTGGAGGCCACATTTTATGGTATTGAAATTGCGTATGGAATGACTGATGGACTGCCTCCCGTCTTTCAAATCTTTGATTCTCTGTCTTCTTCTGGGACTGTCACTGGATGAAGGTAAGGAATTATATGTTTTCACTACTTTGAAAAAGAGAGAGAGCTGGAACATGACATGGCTAACCCCTTTATTCCTGGTAGGGGCCTCATCATCTTTCTTAGAGATGTCCTGGAATATGCAATATTTCCCTTCCCTTGTCACAGAGAAATAATAATATAGTTTACTAATAGGACAAATATTTTTCAGATACTTTAAGATATTATAAATAATTCCCACAGCCCCATTTGAAAGTCAGCACTATTGTTATTTCTGTTTTACAGATGGTACAACAGTAGCTCACCTGGAAAGTGGTGGAGTCAGGATCTGAGCCCAGCTCAACATGACCCACAGCCTTGTATACCAGAAGCCTGCCTGTGGTCGTTGTACTGCTGTGAAGATGTCTAATTTGGTCACCACATTTGCTCACTCCTAGAAGTGCTGCTTGTCATCCTTATTTTAATCAAAGTCAATTAAAATTGTTTTTTATTTTAGAGCTTTTAGAGAACTGTGTGCCACCCAGGAACCTCTGACCCTGAAGATAGAAATATGCCTTTGGAGTCACCCAGTAGCCTTAATGTGAGGACAATGAGGTACCAGGAATATCTGAACAACCTTTCCCTGCCTTTTTTCTAAGTATTTTAACATTACAGCACATCTGACTATTTCCTTATGGGTTGTGAAATTCCTTGAGCCACATTTGTAGAATTCCCTAAATCATGAAAAGGTGAGTGTAGGAGAAACCATTTTCTCTTTCAAATAGTTCTACTTTAGCCCATCATTGAGGGATTCCTGATCTTTCTGTAGTATTTGGAAGGTAACTTCTTTCAACCTCTTTTGCTTCATCTTCAATGGAAAAGGAAGGCACTGACTGATATGTGATATTGGGAGAAGAAACACAATATATATAAATGAGCCTCTTTCCCTTTCAATTTCTCCAACTAGTCTGCCCCCAGGATGGAGGAATATTTCCTATGATCCATCTTCCATATAGGAAACCTAAGCTGTGGCAAGAGGTCAATCTCTGATTGTCCTCCCTAAGGGCTCTATTTGAGGGGCAGAAATTCTGCTTGCAACTCTCTGGGTACTACATTCCACACAGTTTCTAAGTTAAAAAAAAAAAAAAAAACTGCAGGTGAGTCTCAAGAGCAGCAAAGTCTGGGAATCACTAAAATAAAGAAGACCCTGAAGCATCCTTATTGAATAGATCAATGTTTCCCAAAGTGTAGCATTTTTTCTTTTTAAAATTTTATTTTTAAGTTACAGGTTTTAAAAAACATTTTTATTGACTTTATTAAGGTGACATTGTTTAATAAAATTATATAGGTTTCGAGTGTATAATTATATAATACATCATATGTATATTGAATTATGTATACACCACCCCAAGTCAATTTACTTCCATCACCATTTATCCCCCTTATATTCTCTTATATCTCCCCCCACCCTTCTTTGCCTCTGGTAATCACCATAGTGTTGTCTATGTCTATGAGTTTTTTTCTTAATCCCTTCACCTTTTCCACCCAGTCCCACAACCCCTCTTTGCTCTGACAGCTGTCAGTCTGTTCTCCATGAGTCTGTTTCTATTTTGTTTATTAGTTTATTTTGTTCATTAGATTCCACATATGAGTGAAACCAAAGTAAAACAATTTATAACAGAAAGAGTGTGTGAGTGGGTTTAGATGGCACAAAGCATGGCTTACATAACACTGAAGCACATTGTAAAAAATCACTTTCCCTTTCAAATTTGTTATCAATCTGTCTGCTTAAGTTAAGGAGAAAGTCTCAATATGTTGGTAGTACACCCTTGACACCTAAACTTTTGTTTAACAAAGAGAATATGGTAGTCTCCCCTTACCTATTGGGGATGCATTCCAAGACCCACCAGTGGATGCCTGAAACTGCAAATAATACTGATCCCTATATATACCATGTTTTTTTTCTATATACTCACAGCCTTTCTGTTACAGGAAGCACGTTATGGCTTCTCTTAGGCATATTCAAATTGCCAGCATCACTACTCTTGTGTTTTGGGGTAATTATAAAGTAAAGTAAAGGTAACTTGAACACAAGCACTGCACTATCTTGAACTTTGATCTGATAACCAAGACCCAAGACCACTACTGCTTGACTAAGGAGGGAGTGGTGGGGAACATCTATAATGTGGATATCCTGTAGAAAGGGACAATTCACATCCCAGGGTGGAGCAGAGCAGTATGAGATTTCATCACACTACTTAGAATGGCACACAGTTTCAAACTTATGAATTGTTTATTTCTGGAATTTCCCATTTAGTGTTTTTGGACTGCAGTTGACTATAACTAAGACTGAGGAAAACAAAAGCATGAATCAAGGGGGAAAACTATAGATATCAGTTTCAGACAACCACATAAAGTAAGAATTATTGATTATATTTGGTGTTTTTAAATGTTTTCTATTTATGGCAGATGATACTAGTTTTCCATTTATGATGGTGATATAAAGATTTTTATTTAAAAAAAAAAAATCATGGTTCTCCATTTTGGTGCCCATTGGAAAAATCAGGGGAACTTTAAAAAATACTGCTCCCTGGCCCTGGTTGGGAAGCTCAGATGGTTGGAGCATTGTCCCCTGAACCAAAAAAAGTTTGCAGGTTCGATCCCAGGCACATACCTAAGTTGTGAGTTTGATCCCCAGTTGGGGCGTGTACAGAAGGGAGGCAACCAATAGATGTTTCTCATATCAATGTATCTCTCTCCCCCAAACACTTCTCTCCCCTACTCTTTCTCTGAAACCAATAAACATATTATTGAGTGAGGATTAAAAAAATACTGCTGTCTGGATTTCATCTCAGGTGTTGGGACTTGTAAAAGCTTCCAAAAGTTGTAAAATCCATTGTTTACAAGTGCAGCAGTTCAGTCCTTCTCTAACTGTAATGTTACTGTGAATTTCCTGGGGTTCTTATTAAAATTCAAATTCTGGTTTAGTAGGCTGGGTTGGGGCCTGTGATCTACATTTCTTACAACATCCCAGGTGATGCCCAGGTGATACTGCTCCAATGGTGGACCGTGGTTTGAGGAGCAATGTGTTAGTGGAACTTACTTCTGTAAGAAATCCTATCTGAAATAGTTTTGTAGTGTAAATAATACTATACAAATTTCTTTTTTAAAATATATTCTTAAAAAAATTTTTTTACTGTTATTCAAGTACAGTTGTCTCCATTTTCCCCCTTCCATCTCATTAGACTTACCCATCCCCACCTCCCAAACTAAATCCTACCCCCTTTGGCCTTGCCCATGTGTCCTTTATTCAGGTTCCTTGACAACCTTCCCCTTATTCCCCCCTCATTTTCCTGCCCCCCTCCCATCTGGATACTGTCAGTTTGTTCTTTATTTCAATGTCTCTGGTTATATTTAGCTTGCTTTGTTTGTTTTGTTCTCTAGGTTCCACTTACAGGTGAGATCATAATGTATTTGTCCTTCACAGCCTGGCTTATTTCACACAGCATAATGCTTTCCAGTTCCATCCATGCCATTGTGAAGGATAGGAGCTCCTTCTTTCTTTCTTCTGCATAGTATTCTATTGTGTAAAGATACCATAGTTTTTTGATCCATCATTTATTGATGGGCACTTAAGTTGCTTTTAGCACTTGGCTATTGTAAATTGTACTGCTGTGAACATTGGGGTGCGTAGGTTCTTTTGAATTGATGTTTCAGGATCCTTAGGGTATAATACCACAGTGGAATTGCTGGGTCAAAAAGCAGTTCCTCTTTTAGTTTTCTGAGGAAATTCCATACTGTTTTCAACAGTGGCTACACCAGTCTGCATAACCAACAACAGTTCACTAGGGTTCCATTTTCTCCACAACCTCTCCAGCACTTGTTCTTTGTTGATTTGTTTATGATGACCATTCTGACCAGTGTAAAGTAGTATCTCATTGTAGTTTTAATTTGCAACTCTGTGACAGGTAATGATGCTGAGCATCCTTTCATATCTTTCTGGGGCATCTCATATCTCTCATACAGAGATATGTTGTCCTTGGAGAAGTGTCTGTTCAGATCCTTTGCCCTTTTTTAATTGTGTTTTTTGTCTTCCTCGAGTGTAGTCATGTAAGTTCTTTATATATGATGGACATTTAACCCTTGTCCAAGTTATCATTGGCAAATATATTTCCCATATGTTTGGTTTCCTTTTCATTTTGCTGATGTTTTCTTTAGTTGTGCAGCTTTGCATTTTGATGAAGTCATATTTGTTCATTCTTTTCTTTATGTCCCTTGCTCTAGAGGAAATATGAGTGAAAATATTGCTGCATGAGATATCTGAAATTTTACTGCCAGTGTTTTCAACAAGGACTTTTTTCAGTGTTACATTTCATAGTATATTTGTCTCATTGTTCACCAACCCTTACAAAAACTATATTTAGCAAGTAGTATTTTGTGTTTATTTCCACTTCCTTTTTTCTTTTATTCTAATTTTAAGTATATTTTATTGATTATGCTATTACAGTTTTCCCAATTTCTCCCCCCTCCACTCTCCACCCCCCAACCCTCCAGCATTCTGCCCCCCTTAGTTTATGCCCATGGGTTGTACATATAAGTTCTCTGTTTCCTATACCATTTTTACCTCTCCCCATCTGTTTTATGCCTACCAATTATGCTTCTTCTTTCCTGTACCTTCCCCCCATTCTTCCCTTCACCCTCCCCAATGAAATATCTCCATGTAATGTCAATTTCTCTGATTCCATTTGTTCTACTTGTTTTTGTTTTCATTGTTTGTGTTTTCATTTATGTTCATTGTTTATAGTTATGAATTTGTTTCATTTTCCTGTTCATATTTTTTATCTTCTTTTTCTTAGTTAAGTCCCTTTAGCATTTCATATAATAAGGGCTTGGTGAAGATGAACTCCTTTAACTTGACCTTATCTGGGAAGTACTTTATCTGCCCTTCCATTCTAAATGATACCTTTGCTGGATGGAGTAATCTTGGATGTAAGTCCTTACCTTTCATGACTTTGAAAATGTCTTTCCAGCCCCTTCTTGCCTGCAAGGTTTCTTTTGAGAAATCAGGTGATAGTCTTATGGGCACTCCTTTGTAGGTAACTCTCTCCTTTCCTCTTGCTGCCTTTAAGATTCTCTCTTTATCTTTAATCTTGGGCAACTTAATGATAATGTGCCTTGGTGTGTTCCTCTTTAGGTCCAAATTCTTTGGAACCCTCTGGGCTTCCTGGACTTTCTAGAAGTCTATTTCCTTTGCCAGATTGGGGAAGTTTTCCTGCATTATTTGTTGAAATAAGTTTTTTTCTTTCTTTTTTTAAAATATACTTTATTGATTATGCTATTACAGTTGTCCCGTTTTCCCCTTCATTCCCCTCCACCCTGCACACACCCTCCCACCCACATTCCCCCCTTTAGTTCATGTCCATGTGTCATAAGTTCTTTAGCTTCTACATTTCCCACACTATTCTTGCCCTCCCTCTGTCTATTTTCTACCCACCATCTATGCTACTTATTCTCTGTACCTTGTCCCCCTCTCTCCTCCTCCCACTCCCCTGTTACTAACCCTCCATGTGATCTCCATTTCTGTGTTTCTGCTCCTGTTGTAGTGGTTTGCTTGGTTGGCTTTTGTTTTAGGTCTGGTTGTTAATACCTGTGAGTTTGCTGTCTTTTTACTGTTCATATTTTTTATCTTCTTTTTCTTAGATAAGTCCCTTTAACATTTCATATAATAAGGGCTTGGTGATGATGAACTTGAACTTGACCTTATCTGAGAGGCACTTTATCTGCCCTTCCATTCTAAATGACAGCTTTGCTGGATAGAGCAATCTTGGATGTAGGTCCTTGACTTTCATGACTTGGAATATCTCTTTCCAGCCCCTTCTTGCCTGTAAGGTCTCTTTTAAGAAACCAGCTGACAGTCTGATGGGAACTCCTTTGTAGGTGACTCTGCCTTTATCCCTTGCTGCTTCTAGAATTCTCTCCTTCATTTTAATCTTGGCTAATGTCATTATGATGTGCCTTGGTGTGTTCCTCCTTGGGTCCAACTTCTTTGGGACTCTCTGAGCTTCCTGGACCTCCTGGAAGTCTATTTCCTTCACCAGATTGGGGAAGTTCTCCTTTATTATTTGCTCAAATAAGTTTTCCACTGGTTGCTCTTCTTCTTCCCCTTCTGGTACCCCTATAATTCAGATGTTGAGACGTTTAAAGTTGTCCTGGAGGTTCCTAAACCTCTCCTCATTTTTTTGAATCCTTTTTTCTTCATTCTTTTCTGTTTGGTTGTTTCTTTCTTCCTTCTGGTCCACTCCACTGATTTGAGTCCCAGTTTTCCTCCCATCTCTATTGGTTCCATGTGCATTTTTCTTCATTTTACTTATTGTAGCCTCCATTTTTTCATCTAATTTGTGAGCAAAATCAACCAATTCTGTGAGCATCCTGATCACCAGGACTTTGAATTGTGCATCTGATAGGTTGGCTATCTCTTCATCGATTAGATAAATTGGCTCTGGGGCTTTGATTTGTTTTCCAGTTTGAGCCACTTTTGTTTCTGGTTTTTTTGTTTGTTTGTTTGTTTTAGTCTAGTCATGGCTGTTACATAGTGAGGGGTGGAGCCTTAGGTGTTCCCCAGGGTGGGGCAGCCCAGTTGCTGGGTAGTGATGCTGTATGTGGGGGTGGGGTCCGAGAGAGAACAATCGTGCTTGCTCTGCTCTCTCTCGGATTCCAGTCCCTTCCGTTGCTTCCCCTTCACCTGGATTATCTGCACACAAATGTGGGACCACCTGTCAGCCAGCTGACTTGCACAGTCTCACTGGGTCTGCACAGTTACCACCCCGTGCCCAGGGTCTGCTAGCTGCTGCTGCCTGCGTGCCCAGTCCGCACCTCCACTTTTTCCTGCCATGACTTTGCCCCTCTTACCAGTCTGGATGAATGGTTGTTGGACTTCCGTACAGTTCAATTTTCTATGAGTTCTGTTGTTTTCTTGTTTCTAAATCTTTGTTGTCCTTAATTTTGGTTGTGTGAGGAGGCACAGTGTGTCCATCTATGCCTCCATCTTGGCCTGAAGTCTCTTCTGCCAGATTTTAGCAGATACATAAATTGGGTCATGAAATAGAAGCATATGATATTATGACCTGATAATTTCTGGCTCCTCATTAATGAAACTACATAATGTCTTTAGCCTAAATATCAACCTTTCGTGATGAAAAGGCTAATGGGAACAAGCTGCTAATTCAGGAGAGAGAGAATGTGTGATGTCAACAAAAAGATGTCAAAATGTCCAGATGAAGTTGCTTAGGGAACCAGAAAGGAATAAGTTTAAATACCAACTCATAAGTTACTCACTGTCACTTGGAGCAAGCTTAATTTAATTCCCTTAAGACTCAGATTTCTTATATAGTAAGTGGAGGTAATAGCATTCCCTTCATGAATGTTGTGATGATTAAGTGAGGTAAGAAGACACATCAGTTTATGACTTATATGCCCCCATGCCTTCCCACTACTCACCAGGGCCTACACATATCTACATGATTTTGCTTCTGCCTGCCTCTCACTGCCTTGCTTTATACCATTCTCCCCTGGATCACTATGCTTCCACAACACTAGTCATCTGTTTGTTCCAGGAGCACTCAAGGTTATTTCTGTTTTAAAGCCTTTGTCATTTCTTGTCCCTTAACCTGGAATTCTCTGTATGGCATTTTAAATGTGGGTTCCAGTTCTGTTGCTACTTGCTCAAAACAACCTCTTCTGACCAACTTATCTAATGTTGTTTCTTCCTGACCCTGGTCACTCACTATTATTTATTTACTAGCATTTATCACTACTTGAAGTTATCTTATTTACTTCTTTGTGTGTTATTTCTCCCACTAGAATGTAAATGTCCCAAGGTCAGGAGCCATAACTGTCTTTTTCACTGGTGAATCATTATGGCTATAATAGATCCTGACACATAGTAATTTCAATTCATATTTGTCAAATAAATGAATTACTATAGGAGTACCTAGGACATGTGGTTGTAAAATGAGCACCCAGGCTTTTGACCTTCTTCATTTTGTCCCTAAACATGTTCAGCTTCACAGTCTGGTCATTGGAGATGTTGAGGATTAATAAAAAAAATTTCTAACCATGAAGGTTACAAAGAATGATTGTGACAGTCTAAAATATGTTTTTGGGAATGTGTTGGAAAATTATTGGAAAGAGGACCTACTGACATTGAGGATGTATGACATTGGGCAAGGGGATCTCTAAAGCCTTAGATTTCTTTGAGATCTAAATGAAATAAATCTAAGATTCCCTCCAGTATCCAATGATAAGAATCTAACCTTTGATTGTTATTCTTCAATTGCTTTTTATCTCACTTCACCTTTGATCTATTTTTCACTGTTTTGAGTCTTAGGATCTGACCACTGTGGACTGCATCACCTGCACTCTCTTCCTGGCTGAATTCTGCTTGAGCTTGGCCAGTGGAGGCATCAGCATGATATCAGAAGGAAGCAAGAGAGAAGTTGGGGTATCCCACCTTCTTGTCTGACATCATACAAAGAGAGACCCTCCAAAACCAGAATTCATTTATAAAAAAATTGTGTATTTATTCTTACATGTTTAAACTTCAGTCACCTTCAAAGTACTTTCCATTTGATGCAATATCCCTACAAGATGTTTTGTCCCCACAGCTCAAAACAGTGTTTATTTAACTCATTGATTTTGATGCCTTTTAGTGCTTCTGCCATTTTCTGTTTTAACTCTTCCACATCAGTAAAATGTTTTCCTTTCAGGACTTTTTTCATCTGGGGAAACGGAAAGTCACTCAGGTTGAGATTGGGTGAATAGGGATTTTTTGTCAAAAACTGCTGAACACTCAATGCAGTGTGGTCATGTGCGCTCATAAATCATCTATCATGAAATGGGCAAACACATTGATAAAGTCTTCAAAAAAATTCACTGAAAGTGAACACAGCCTCCCAACACAATACCAGCTGGTACACTGATACAGATGGATTCCTAGAACACTCACCTAGCTGTGAAAGCCTGTACCACAAGGTGCCTGGTGCCCAGAAGATAATTCTGGGTTTTTCTAGGGCTCCTTCTCATATCTCTGGCAGTAGCATGGCACCCGCTTGCTGGAAGGCCCCTCCTCCAAAGTACAGCCTATACTGAGCTTCAGTAACTCTATTTTCTCCTATTACCTCATCAGGCCTAGGGAGGTGGGCTTCCTATTATTTCTAGTTCCTAGGTGTTCTTGTTTCCCTTATTCTTTCTCAGACCACTTTTAACAGTCTCTTGATTAAAGGCTTTTCATTGACACCATCTGAGTGAAATTTCCTTCTTTCTGTGACTCTGATTGAAATACAGTCATTAGGAAATTCACAGGAACAGAATCCAGAACTGTGGAAAACCACTTGTGGAGTTCATAGGCATCACTATGAAGATTTCTTGTTTGGGTTTGACCTGGATCCTTCATACTGCAGCTTAAGCCTCAGTCCTCTTGTTCTATCTCCAGTGGAGAGAAAATATCATGTTACTGGCATTGATTATGTAACAAAGCTCCTTATACCTCATAACTCCTCATGCAGAATTGATGAGAAGGCATCTCTCTTCACAGTGTCCCTGTTTTCTCTCTCTCTTTTAAATCAGAAAAGTTTTCCTTTTTCCCTGGCATGATAGTGGCATATCCTCCCAATAAACCAGGAAATCCATGGTGTCTATTTATCTCAGTAGACAGGAGCCTCTTATCCTCCTTGTGCCTGGCAAGTATATGGATTAACTGCAAACCTTCCATAGCCATCACATTTAGCTGAGAGCACTAATAAAAGGATTATCATTTATTTTTAATTTTTAATTATTTTATTGTTGTTCAAGTACAATTATCTGCATTTACCCCCCACCAATACCCCCAACCCCAGCCATCCCCACCTCCCTCCCCTGATTCCACCCCACCTTGGTTTTGTCCATGAGTCCTTTATAGTTATTCCAGAAAAACCTTCTCTCCCCTTCCCCCCATTATGCCCTCCCACCTCCCCTCTGGTTACTGTCAGATGGTTCTTAATTTCAATGTTTCTAGTTATATTTTGCTTGCTTGTTTGTTTTGTTAATTAGGTTCCACTTAAAGGTGAGATCATATGGTACTTGTCTTTCACTGCCTGGCTTATTTCACTTGGCATAATGCTCTCCAGTTTCATCCATGCTGTCACAAAGGGTAGGAGCTCCTTCCTTCTTTCTGCTGTGTAGAATTCCATTGTGTAAATGTACCATAGTTTCTTGATCCATTCATTTACTGATGGGCACCTAGATTGATTCCAGCACTTAGCTATTGTAAATTGTGCTGCTATAAACATTGGGGTGCAAGAGTTCAGATGAATTGGTGTTTCAGGGCTTTTAGGATATAATCCCAGCAGTTGAATTGCTCGGTCAAAAGGCAGTTCCATTTTTAGTTTTCTGAGGCAATTCCATGCTGTTTTCCACAGTGGCTGCACCAGTCTGCATTCCCACCAACAGTGCACCAGGGTTCCCTTTTCTCCACATCCTCTCTAACACTTGTTGTTTGTTGACATGTTTATGATGGCCATTCTCACTGGTGTGAAGTGGTATCTCATTGTGGTTTTAATTTGCATCTCTCTGATGGCTAGGGATGCTGAGCATCTTTTCATATCTTTCTGGGCCCGCTGTATTTCTTCCTTGAAGAAGTGTCTGTTCAGGTCTTTTGCCCATTTTTAATTGGGTTTTTTGTCCTTTTGGATAAAGTCCTGTTGAGTTCTTTATATATTTTGGAGATCAAACCCTTGTCCAAGGTATCATTGGCAAATATGTTTTCCCATATGGTTGGTTCTCTTCTCATTTTAATGCTGTTTTCTTTAGCCATGTAGAAGCTTTTTATTTTGATAAGGTCTCATTTGTTTATTCTTTTCTTTATGTCCCTTGCTCTAGGGGACATATTGGTGAAAATATTGCTACATGGAATATCTGAGATTTTCCTACCTATGTTTTCCTGTAGGACTTCTATGGTGTCATGACTTATATTTAAGTCTTTTATCCACCTTAAATTTATTTTTGTGTATGGTGTAAGTTGGTGATCGAGTTTCTTTTTTTTTGCACGTAACTGTCCAGGTCTCCCAACACCATTTGTTGAAGAGGTGAATTTTACTCCAATTTATGCATCTTACCCCTTTTGTCAAATATTAATTGTTCATAGATACTTGGTTTTATTTCTGGGCTCTCTGTTCTGTTCCATTGGTCTGTGTCTGTTCTTCTGTCAATACCAGGCTGTTTTGATTACAGTGGCCTTGTAATACAGTTTGATATCAGTTATTTTGATCCCTCCTACTTTGTTCTTCTTTCTCAAAATTGCTGCAGCTATTTGGGGTCCTCTATGGTTCCATATGAATTTCTTAAATGTTTGTTCTATATCTGTGAAATACGTCATTGATACTTTAATAGGTATTGCATTGATTCTATAAATTGCTTTGGGCAGCATGGACATTTTGATGGTGTTAATTCCTCCTAGACAGAGTCAATTTAAAAAGTTAGCACCTTAAAGGGATAGGTCAAATTGAGTGTTTGAAATATATACTGTTATTATATTAATAAATCTCTTGCTTATATGACCTGGGTTTGAAGAGTTGGAGAGCTATGCAACATACATAACTCTAAAAAGGGCATAAAAGTAATGTGATTTTGGGGGCAATGAGTTAGAATCTTTCAGAAAAGACAATGAAGCAGAATGGAAAGGATGAAGTGTTAGGTAATGTGGTCTCTACTCTGGAAAAAGTCTTCAACTTCTTTGGGCCCAGAATCCTCCCCTGTGAAAGGATCTGTACTTGGAAGCTCTTGCTTAGCTCTGCTGTTAATAATCACTCCATGAGGTATGTACTGGGGTTACTATTACCTCTATTTAAGGAGAGCAAACTGATACTCTGAGTGTTTGAGAACATTGCCCAAGTCCAAACAGTTAGAAAGTGGTAGAGCCTGGAAAGTTATAGCCTACATAAATGACTCCAAATTTTTAAAAAAAAGTTTTATCTTTTTATTTTATTTTATATTTTATTATTACTAGTTTTTACCATGAGAGCTTCTACTACCTTGCAGGCAACTGGAAAAAATATTAACTTGTGTACCATTTTCTACCTGAGGACAGTCTTTCAGAGGTCTTCAAGGATTTGCTCAAGGCCATACATCTAGTAAATGGTGAAGCTGGGCCATGAACCCATGGTTGTCTGACTTCAAAGTCTAAGCTCTTAGCCTTTATGATAGATATCCACTTAAGGTTAGCTATCACTGTCTTGAAGACACATAGAGGATAAAGTTATAGAGAATTCAGATTTATACTCAGTAAGCTACCTAATTCAGGATCATTGGAAGTCAAGTTCAGTGATCTTAAATTCAGAAACATATTTCTGGCTAACCAAGATGCAGGTCAGACTAAAGTCTCTTTCTAGCACCAGCACAAAGTGTAAGTAAGTTGCTCATTAAACAATTTTATTTTATTTTTTGTTGTTGTTCAAATACAGTTGTCTCCATTTTCACCCCACAATGCCCCCCACACCACCCATCCCTGCCTCCTATCTTTGAACCTACCCCCTTTGGCTTTGTACATGTGTCCTTTGTACATGTTCCTTGATGGTCCTTCCCCTATTATTCCCCATTAACCCTCTCCCCCCTCCTCTCTGGTTACTGTCAGTTTGTTCTTTATTTCAATGCCTCTGGTTGTATTTTGCTTGCTTGTTTGTTTGGTTTTTTTATTTTATTTTAATTGTTGTTCTTATACAGTTTTCTGTCTTCTACTCCCATCCCAGCCCACCACCTCAGCCCTCCTCAGCTCCTCCCATTTCCACCACACCCCCCAGCTTTTGTCCATGTGTCTTTCATACTTGTTGCTCTAAACCCTTCCCCTTTTCCCTGGATATTCCTATCCCTCTCCTCTCTTGTTCTCAATTTCAGTATCTTTGATTAGGTTCCATTTATAGGTGAGATTCACCAATATGTCCCTTAGAGCACAGGACATAAAGGAAAGAATGGACAAATGGGACCTCGTTAAAATAAAAAAGCTTCTGCATGGCTAAAGAAAACAGCATTAAAATGAACAGAGGCATGACCCCCATGCCCCACCCTCCCTATTCACTCAATTTCACCCCAAGTGACTCTTTTTGTTTCTGTTAGGTTGGGCGTGCGTGGTGAGATAAGATGGCCGCCAGGGGCTGAAGCCCGAGAAAAACTGGCTGAAGTCAGATGAAGATGACTGGAGCAGCAGGAAAAACCAAGGCAACTCGCGCCTAAAGAGGACTGACCAATGATACCTCGACCGCATGTATAAAATTCTTTCCCCTCTTAGGCTTGGGTGTGATTTCATCGGCCCCCAACCTGTGGACCAGAGAACCTCGCCCAGGTGCTCAATGCCCAATAAAGCTCTGTATTGCCCCATTTTGTGGCTGATTGGCATTATTTCCTCAGTGGCATACTAATAACCGTACAGTTTCCTTAGATGAAAAAGTTCCTCAAAGGAAAACATTTTGCCCATGTGGAAGATGTGAAACAGAAAATGATAGAAACACTAAAAGGTATCACAATAGATGAGTTAAAAAACTGTTCTGAGCAGTGGAAAAAAAAGACATCTTGATAAGCTCATTCCATCAAATGGAGAGTACTTTGAAAGTGACTGAAGTTTAAACATGAAAAAATAAATACACAATTTTTTAAATAAATAAATTCCTGTTTTGGGGTGTCCTCTCATATTTAAATACCAAACACCAAATACATCATGTTAGAATTTATTATGATACAAACAAGTCCAAACAGAATGTATTATCTAATTAAGAAAATATAATAGCATTTATTATTTTCCTATTATAACACTCTATTCCATTATTTGATCTGGAATAGATAACATTAGAGTCTTTTATTCACTTCAGATAGGCCCTACATCAGACCAGTAGGTACCAACTACGCAAAGCAATCTTCTCCAATTGCAGTGTTTGCAGAATGAAAGTTCACACCTTTCATGATCTGTCTTTTATGGTTTGTCTGTCATCCTCCTCATTTCCTTCCCCATGAGACATTTCAGTCCTCACATTGTTCAATAAAAAGACCCAGTGTGTATATCTATAGCATCACTGGACATCCGAGTAAAGACACAAATCACACAACAAGAGAGAGCTAATTAACAATCTTTGTAGGAGGCATCACAAAAACCTAATTAAGGCAATTGTATAAGTGCTGTCAATAGCAGCTGTTTACATGACAGGCTTCAAAATTCAAGGTTTTATTTCTAAAACTGGCCTGAAAGAAAAGACAATTAAAAAAAAAAACCTTTTCGTTATTTTCCATAATTATTACTATAAATAATAATAAATTATAAGTCAACAATTTATCTGAGATAAATTTTAGGAGATATGTATCAACCTAACCCAACAGGCATTCATATGTATTTTAATCAAAATCTGGTAGCTCAGAGTGCCTTCAAGTATTAGACCTTTCAGAAGGAATTAAGAAACACCAATTGGTAATTACAAAATAGTCATAGGGATGTAAAGTACAGTATAGTATGTATATATATGCACAGTACTGTATATATATGCTGTACTTTAATATTGGGATGTCAATAACACTAATAACTGTGTATGATGCCAGGTGTATCCTGGAAATATCTGGGGGATCACTTTGTAAAGTATATGATTGTCTAATCACTATGCTGTTCACCCAAAACTAATAGAAGATAATACAAACTAAAATGCAGTTGAAAAATAAATATAAAGAATAAAAAATCTTAAAATTAGACCTCTTTTAAATATTTTATCAAAATATAAAATATAGTCAGAAGGAAAAGAGATCACAATACTACTTGATAAAGCCCCTATTTTTTATTTTAACTTTTTTTCTTGTTCAAGTACAGTTTGTCTATATTTTCACCCCACCATGACCCCCATCCTACCCATCCCCACCTCCCATCCTTAAACCTACACCCTTTGGCTTTGTCCATGTGTCCTTTATACATGTTCCTTGATGGACCCTCCCCTATTTTCCTCCATTATCCCTCTCCTCTCTCCCCTCTGGTTACTTTCAGTTTGTTCTTTATTTCAATGTTTCTCATTATTAGTAGAAGTAATAAATGAGTGTATGAGGAAAACATTCAAAATGCACACCCAGGTTTTACTTTTTAAACATCAACAATTATCCCTGGCTGCTGTGGCTCAGTGGATTGAGTGTCGGCCTGCAAACCAAAGGGTCTCTGGTTCGATTCCCAGCCAGAGCACATGCCTGGGTTGTGGATCAGCTCAAGTCCCCCATATGGGGCACGCAAAAGACAACCACATATTGATGTTTCTCTCCCTCTCTTTCTCATCCCACTTCTGTCTAAAATAAAATAAAATCTTAAAAAAATAAACACCAACAATTATTTTCCATATAATTAAAACCATGGAGCAGAAAGCAATGGGATCCACATACACCCACACTTTCCATCTTACATACATTCTGAAAAGGAATTGCCTAATCTTTATAAATATTGCACTGTGGCTCATTCACATATAGCTCAAACTAGCATTTTTCAGAATCATGGTTTAAATATAATATATATATAATATATATATTCAGTGTAGGTAGCCTTTGGTCAATGTTCACTGATAAGAGAGTTGGATGGAATCGCATCATACACACATTGAATGAACACACATTCAACCACACATGCTTGGCAAAACAGAAAAAGAGAAGTGCAATTTAAGGGATGTGAGGAGTCTGCCTACCATTCTACTCAGTATATGTATGTCTTGTGGAGAATATGCCATGGGCAACAGGAATCTGCTTGTTCCTCAGTCATTCAACTTCCATGAACCTCTTCTAATGGAAGCATTTTGCTGATCCTAATATTCATACATTGTGTTTTCTAAGCACAAGCCAAGACTCCTTCCAGAAGACACTGTAAAGGTAACTTTGGTGCTGCTGTTTTTCTTTGTGTGTGTGTGTGGGGGGGGTTGCACTGACTTTAGAATCTAATCTTTGGTTAAGATGTGACTCTACTGCAATTATTAAAAAGGGGTAGGAATTAGGATTATTAGGACTAACATGACTTAAAACTATACTGAGTTAGCATTGAGGGCATAGGCTGATATTTAGGGCTTCTGTTGCATGGGGGCTTTTTTCTACTGCATGCATGTATTGAAAAATTCCCCTTAAAAAGGTAGACTTTTTTTAAAATTTAGACACAAATATGTCCCAGAAACCAAGGGTTCCAGGTGGACTGTCTGCTTCTTGTTTGGCCACCAAAAATATGCAATTCTAAAATTGTTCTGGGAGATTCCTTCCAAGGCCAGGAATCTAGAATTGAAAAAAAGGCCAAATAAGAGAAACTTTAGTGTGGATTTTTCTTTCAAAACATTACCAGATACATAGAAGCTAATATAGGCAAGTGTGTGTATGCACACATGAGTGCTAATTCCCAGGAAAGCTGATATTAATTACCATCTCAAACTGTTCTTGCCTTGGACAGATAAGGGGAGAATAAATAAATAAATTCATATTTTATCATTTTGTGAAGGATCTAGGTTAAATAGCTTCATAGGCACCTTTCCATGTCAATGTGTCTGTGTTTGTGGCTGCATGGCAAAGCCAGTGGGACTGTGGTGCAGAGCTGAGAATGTTTCTCTTCACACCTGGGGAGCTACTGTTCCCGACTCCCCAAAATTAAATCCAGTTCAGAAGTTACTTCAAATAAAACAATTTGGTGAGGGCTTCAGCAAGCGAGGAGGCAGGGTTGGCAACTATGTATGTAAAAGGCTTCTCCAGGAAGGTTAAGAGGTACAGCAATAAGAAGCTATTTGGGCTAAAAGGATTGTACATAGCTGAGACAGGGGTGAATTGAAACAGTGGCAAGAGTGGGCTTACTTTTTTTCTGGGCTCAAGAAATCCAATCTTCCATTCCTCTCCCCATGCACCAGAAAGGGTCTTTGTTCTTATACATCATGGCAAAAAGAAAGACTGCATCTTAGAACCCAGGTCTGAGGGTCAGAGCTATGTTGGTTTGGAGCTTTTCCAAGGAAGCTCTGGCCAGGGTCTGGATGGAATTCAATACAGGTCTGTCCTCACAAAGTCATTTTTGCAGCTAGAGGTGCTAGGGCTACTTCAAGACCACAGCCCTCTCTAGGACAAAGGGCACCTTGGAAAGATCCCTAATTGGTCAGCATTGTTAGCTGCTGGGAAGAGCACAGGAAAGTGTTGTGTAATCTCAGTTTTCTGAAGAAGTGTGTGGGCTCAGCTACAGTGCTACTGTGGTTTGACATGTCACATAAATGAATGGCTCCCAGTCAAAGACTATTTCACACATTTCTTTCCTCTGTGTCCTTACTGTCCACAGATGAAGAATTACCTTTAAAGGCATCTTTAAACTAGTAAGAACGTTAGCTGTTACTGTGCCTTTGTGAAAATAACTGCACAAATGGAAACAAGATTCATGCTTTTCTTTCTCTTCTTCCATCTTTCCTTATCTACTGTCTGCGAGATGCTCAGTGTGGATATAGGAAGTAAGGTTAGCACTCTTAAGGAGTGTTGTTCAGCTGTAGGAACAGCCACCCTTTGATTGGAAAATGGATTAGACAGAGGCACTAGGTGCCAAACCTACAGGGTCACAGGGATACTTTTATAGGTTTTCCACTTTTGTCATACTGGTGCACGAACATCTTGATGCAGTGTGAGTTGGCTGGTGAGATCCAGGGGCTACTTGTTATGGAAAAGTTATTGTTGGTGTAGAACTGCACAGGTTGCTTCTGGCACTGGAAGAAGGCCTTGAGTGTGGCAGCTGCCATGGTGCGGAAACGCTTGCTGATGAAGCAGTAGAGGAAGAAGTTGATGGCAGTGTTCAGAAGAGCCAGCATGTTGGCAACATCTGACATGATGTGCACCAGCCAGTGGTTCTCAATAGGAGCCCCATATAGGTGGTAGAGAATCATGGCAATGCGAGGGGCCCAGAGTGTGGCAAAGATGGAAGTAATGGTGAACAAAATGGCAGTGGTTTTCCCTGTGGCATAGCCATGGAGGTGAAAGTTGCTCTTCCTCCTAAGCTTATACACAATAACTGAGTTTAAGATGAAGAAGATGGAGCAGGGTACCACATACACAGTGAAGCAGTGAATCCAGATGAGGATATGATGCACAGAAGTGCTAACATAATCTTCAGTCCAAATGTTGGGCCACCAGGAGTAGGGGATGCCAGTCAGGAAACAGGTAATATAAACACTGACGATGACTTTCCGAGTGCGGGTTGGGTAGGAGACCGTGTGGTACTTGAGTGGGTGGCAGACTGCGATATACCGATCAATGGTTAATGGCACAGTAATCCAGGTGGAGGTGTGAATGGAGGAGAATTCCAGCACTTCTATGATCTTTTTGGGCACCTTAGGCATCTGTATGTTCAAGATGAAATCTTCCAACAAGAAGTCCACAAACACGATGAAAAAGAGAACCAAGATGTCAGCAGCAGCGAGTGCCAAGAGATAGTTGTAGGAGGACTTCTGCCTCCTAGCCACCAGCTGAGAGAGGATGATCACTGTCAGGATATTTGCTGTGGAGAAAAGAAAATCTACTTTATCTCTGAAGCAAGATGCCTTTTTGGCTATAGTGGGGTCCCAGACACACGTTTATTGGGCACTCCAATGAAAATTGAAAGGACAGAACCAAGGCTTTAGTGAGATAATCTCTCCACTACAAATTACACCTCGTGTGAACATCTGGATACTATTTTGACACAGCTTTATGCTCATACTGTAATTTACTTTTTCCTCACACAGTCATGACAGGTGATGCTGCCTTGTCCTCACTTCAGAAATGAAACTGGGGCTCAGAGATCTGAAGGAACTTGCTTAGAGTCATGCAGTTAGTAAGTAATGGTGAAAAGGGCCAAACCTAGATGCACTAATCCCAAATCCTGTGCTCTTTCTTTTGTCGAACTGTATGGAGCATATGGGGCTGGAATGGCTTTTCTTGCTTCATGTGTTCAGGTAGGAGACTGGGTTATATTACCTTGTAAGAATATTTTTAGAAATTGGATTTCAGGTTCTTTCCTTTTTAAGTAGATTTATAATTATAGGAGTGGAGATTATGACCTTTCAATTAATTTTAAAATAAATAATATTTATTTTCCAAGTAGGTAATCTACACACATGATACATAATTAAAACTAATAGCAGAGAAAAGTAAATTTTCCCTCCAGTCTTGATCAAGGCAATCAACATTAATAAATAACCTATGCTTACGTATGTTCACATATTATGAGTGTATCATTTTTGCATAGATGGTCACACTATGTTATTTTTCTTGGGGCCAGATTTGTTTTGAAAACAGATCCACCTAATTTCTGATCAGTTTTGAAATGTCTCTTTACATAAGACACATCTGGAAGGTCATTAGGGACTCATTCTAAAATGATACTCCATTGGATAACATATGGACATCATTGTACATGTTTATGCTCATTAACTCTAACAGTCTTTCCTGAATTCAAACATTACTAATCCTGTTTTGCAAACAAGGGTCTCAGAGAACTTGTGTCCCTTGTCTGAAGTCTAATGGCAAAACTAGAAAATGAATCTGGAACTCTCTTTTTCTTTCTCTCTGTCTTTTTGAAATATTAAACAATAGTTCACATGTAAAAATGTCTTGTAATAAACACACCCTGGTGTACTCAAGTTAAACAAATTTTAACATTTTGTCGCATTTGCTTTAGTTATTTTTTATTTAAACAAGTGACAATCTAGATACAGTTGTTCTTTTACACAATGAAATACTATGTTGCAGGACGAAGGAGCTCCTACCCTTTGTGACAGCATAGATGGAACTGGAGAGCATTATGCTAAGTGAAATAAGCCAGGTAGTGAAAGACAAATACCATATGATCTCGCCTATAAGTAGAGCCTAATCAACAAAACAAAGCAGCAAGCAAAATAAAACCAGAGACATAGAAGTAAAGAACAAACAGACAGTAACCAGAGGGGAAGTGGGAGGGGGATAACAGAGGGGATGAAGGGGAAGAGTCATCAAGGAACATGTATAAAGGACACATGGACAAAGACAGGGATGAAGATCAAGGGCTGGGGGTGGGGGTAGGTGGGGTTGGGGTAATGGTGGTAGGAAAATAGAGACAACTGTACTTGAACAACAATAAAAAAATAAATGAATGTTTATAAAACTAAAAAATAAACAAATGCAAATACTTGTCACATAATAGAAGCTCAAAAAAGTCTTCTAAGTGAATAATAAATTGAAAAATTATTTTAAAATAATAAACCACAATTTTAAAAATATATATCCATCTATTTATACTTCATACATATATTTCTATATATTTACACATAGATATATGTGTATATTTATATAATGCATTTTTATTTTGGTTTGTGATCTAAGAGTCCCTTGGTTGAATTTCTGTTTAGAAGCTTGAAGACTTCTTTACATTTGTTGTACATATAGTGATATTTTTCTTCCCCCTGAGAAAAAGATGAAAATATCAATTAGTGACTTTCCACCATTTTTCCCAAGGCTGTCACACAACAGTCAGTTACTAAGAAAGATAAATTTTACTTGATTGCAACAAAAAGGATGGAGAATACTTGCAAAGATCCTATGAAGAATATCTCATGAAAAATTGTGTTAACTTATTATTGAAGTTGTTAGTAAAGATGGAAACCATCATTATCAATAAAACACCCTGTGAAAATTTAAAATAAATAAATAAATTACTGCAGCCTCGTTTTTTTCTCCTCCTTTTTCTCTTAGAGGCAGCCAGAGTGCTGCAGCCTGCAGTTGTGTGCTCCTACTTTCTTTTACTAAACCTACCATTCAGCATGCCTTTTTTCACTCAACATTAGTTTTTGTGACTTGTGTTTGTTGATACATGTAGATCTAGTTCACTCATTTTAACAACTATATAGTATTCCACTGTGTAAACTTACAATTTATTTATGCATATATACACACACATAGAGACAGATCTCTACAAATAAATATATACATGTCTACATATGTCTATATCTGTGCATACATAAACATATAGACAAACACACATGTACACAAACATGGCTATATGTGCTTATATATACACACAGATGTACATATGTATGTACATATAGGTTTGTACCTATGAGTGAGAACAAAATTCTAAGCAGTGGGAATGGCAAGTGCAAAGTCCCTGGGGTGGGAATGAGCTTGGTATTCATAGAAAGATAGAAGGCCTCCTATCAGTCCTTATTACCATCCCCATTTTATAGGTGAGGAAACAGGCCTCAATTTTTAGGTGATTTGCTAAAAGCCACAAACTGAGTGAGAGGGGGAGCCAGAAGGTGACTTTAGCTCTGTCTGACTTTAAGGCATATCAAATTCTGCTTTGGTCATAGGAAAGGGTTATCAGCTGGAGAAAAGTGATTCTCATTCCTCTGGCTTAGAAAGGTACCATTGTTTCTCAGAATCCCCTTTTCCTATCCCATAGGCAATGCCCACATTCTCTCCCACATCCCCATTTTGCTCCTAGACTCTATGGAGGCAGGAATGAATAGATGCTGGGGTCTCCCCAGAATAAAATGTTATATATATTCTGACTTTTTACCACTGTCTCTCATTCCCAAGTTGAACCCTACTTGAAGTGTGGTGTTAAAAGTTCTTCATATCCAAACTCTTTAAAAACTATTTCTTACCCATCTAATTAATGCTTTAGGTCAGGAAGTCATCAACTCCAAACAAAATTGCTACTTATTCATATTTGACATTTTATTAAGTTTCTAGTGGTTGCCTCTCTTGAGAAACTAACCTGAAGACACTTAGTGTCCTATTTCTTTTGTACAGGAAGATTCCCCCCGCAAGGCACCATCAAGAATACTTAGGAGATCCTTGGAGTGGGACAGAAGCATGAGCAACAGAGGACCATGAGGGAAAGGAATGATGACTATGTATTTACTTTATAAAAAAATAAATGAGAAGGTAGAGTTCTTAACTTGACATTTGCTATAATTCCCCACATCAAAAAAAATTATTTTATTTACATAGTGACACATTTTTCCCCAAAGAAAGGGAGTGGTGTTGACAGAGACCGTCTGTGTGTGTGTGTGTGTGTGTGTGTGTGTGTGTGTGTGTGTGTGTGTTTATTTTTAGATTTTTTTATTGTTGTTCAAGTACAGTTTTCTGCCTTTTCCCCCACCCCACCCAAACCCCCAGCCCTCCCCACCTCCCTCCCATTTCCACCCCCCATTATTGTCCATGTGTCCTTTATAATTTATAGTGGGTGAATAAGTAAAGAAACCCAAGTCATTGCTGCCTGAAATTTCATTTCTCGGCTTTTCTCTATAACTAATGAAAGACTTTGTTGTTTGTTGTGGAAACCTAACTAATCTTATCCAAGCAAGCCCCAATGAACTTCATGATCAAATGCAAATGCTTCTAGAAAGCAAATCCTTTCTGTTAACAGTGTCATTGGACAGGTTTAAGCTCTTGGGTAGTAGAAAGTGGATGTTTCATGATTGTAAAACTTCTTAGAGATATTCTTGGTAGGATTCATTTCCTGTACTTCACAGCTTACTGTGCTCAACCATTAGAGGATAGTCCAATTAAATATCAACAATGATACCATTACATTAAACAATGCCCTAGATCAAATGGACTTAGCTGATGTATGTAGAGCCTTTCATCAAAAAGAAGCAAAATACACATTTTTTTTTTCAAATGCACATGGGATATTTTCAAAGATGGACCACATGACAGGATTCAAAACAAGCCTCAACAAATTCAAGAAAACTGAAATCATATCAACCATTTTCCCTGACCAAAAGGAGTGAAACCACAAACCAACCTCAAGGGAAAAAATCCCAATGCACTCAAATTGATGGAAACTGAATAGCATGCTATTACATAACGAATGGGACAAGAATGAGATTAAGGAAAAAATCAAAAATTCTGGAAACAAATTAAAATGAACTCACAACAATCCAAAACTTATGGGACCTAGTGAAGGCAGCCCTGAGAGGGAAGTTCATAGTGATACAGGCCTACCTAAAAAAGACAGAAGCATTTCAAATAAACAATCTAACCCTACACCTACAAGAACTCAAGGAACAATAACAAAAACAGACCAGAGTAAGTAGAAGGAAGGGAAAAACCAAGATCAGAGCAGATTAAATGACATAGAGACTAAAACCAAAATTTTAAGGATCAATAAATCTAGCAGCTTGTTCTTTGAAAAGATAAACAAAATCTACAAGCCTTTAAGCAGACTCATCAAGAAAAAAAGAGGACCCAGATAAGCACAATAACTTGAAAGATGAGAAAATACAACTGCTACCACAGGAATATAAAGGATTGTAAGAAATTACTATGAAGAATTATATGCCAAGAAATTCAAAAACTTAGGTGAAGTGGACAAATTTCTAGAAAAATATAATCTCCCAAAACTGAATGAAGAAGAAACAGAAAGCTTGAACAGATCAATAACAGAAGATGAAATTGAAGCGGTAATCAAAAATCTCCTGACATATGAAAACCATGAACCAGACAGTGTCACAGGGTAATTTTACAAAGCATTTAAGGATGAGCTCACCCCTATCCTTCAGAGATTACTCCAAAAAACCCAAGAAGTTGGCAGACTCTCAAACTCTTTTTATGAAGCTAGAAACATCCTAATCCCAAAACCAGATAAACACATAACAAAGAAAGAAAATTTTAAGCCAATATTGCTGATGAACATAGACACTAAAATCCTCAACAAAATATTGGCAAACTGTATCCAGCAATACATTAAAAACATCATACACCATGATCAGTGGCATTCCTCCCTGGGATGCAAGGACAGTACAATACTCACAAATCAATAAATGTAATACGTCACACAAACAAAAGGAAAGACAAAAGTCACATAATCATAGAATGATAGGTGGTAAAAGCACTTGGTAAGGCACAGCGCCTGTTTATGATAAAAACACTTAGTAAAGTGGGAATAGAGGGAGCATTCCTCAACATAATAAAGGCCATATACGAGACACCTACAGCCAATATCATACTCAACGGGCAAAAACTTAGAGCTTTACCACTGAGATCAGGAACAAGACATGGATGCCTGGTTTCACCACTCCTATTCAACATGGTATTGAAAGTCCTAGCCATAGCAACAGAGAAGAAAAAAAAATAAAAGTCATCCAAATTGGAAAGGAGGAAGCAAAAATGTCATTGCTTGCAGATGACATCATAGTATACATACTAAATCCCATAGACTCCACCAAAAAACTACATGACCTAATAAGTTAATTTGTCAATAAGCAGGATACAATGTCACTATTGAAAAATCAAAATAAAAAGCTTGTGCATGGCTAAAGAAAACAGTATTAAAATAAAAAGAAAACCAACTGTATGGGAAAACATATTTACCAATGATACCTCAGACATGGGCTTAATCTCCAAAATATATAAAGAACTTACATGACTCCACTCTAAGAAGACAAGCAATCCAATTAAAACACGGGCAAAGGACTTGAGCAGACACTTTGCCAAGGAGGACATATAGAGGATCCAGAGACACATGAAAAGATACTCAATATCGCTAGCTATCAGAGAGATGCAAATTAAAACCACAATGAAATACCACTTCACACCAGTCAGAATGGCCATCATAAACAAAGCAACAAAAAACAAGTGTTGAAGAGATTGTGGACAAAAGGGGACCCTAGTGCACTGTTGGTGGGATTGCAGACTGGTACAACCACTATGGAAAGCAGTATGGAATTTTCTCGGAAAACTAAAAATGGATCTACCTTTGGACCCAGCAATCCCACTGCTAGGATTATATCCTAAGAACCCTGAAACACCAGTCCAAAAGAACCTATGCACCCCAATGTTCATAGCAGCACAATTTACAAGTGTTCAAAGCAACCTAGGTGCCCATCAGTAAATGAATGGATCAAGAAACTGTGGTGCATTTACACAATGAAATTCTATGCAGCAGAAAGAAAGAAGGAGCTCCTACCCTTCAGGACAGCATGGATGGAACTAGAGAGCATTATGCTAAGCAAAATACGCCAGGAAGTGAAAGATAAATACCATATGATCTCACCTTTAACAGGAACCTAATCAACAAAACAGACAAATAAGTATAATATAACCAAAGAGACTGAAATTGAGAACAGGCTGACAGTCACCAGAGTGGGGAGGGGAGGGAATTTCAGGGGGAAAAGGGAAGGGTTTGGAGCAACAACTGTGAAACACACATGGACAAAAACTAGAGGGGGTGGAAATGGGAGGGAGGTGGGGAGGGCTGGGGCGGTGGGCTGGGATGGGAGTAAAAGACAGAAAACTGTACAAGAACAACAATTAAAATTAAAAATATTTATTTTAAAAAAGAAAAATCAAAGGCATTTTTGTACACAAACAATGAAATATCAGAACCAGAAATCAGGGGGGAAAATCCCATTTGATACAGCAACAAGAAAAATAAAGTAGCAATAAACTTAGGAATAAACCTAACCTAGGATGTAAAAGATCTGTACTCAGAACACTACACAGCACTGAAGAAAGAAATTAATGAAGACACAAATAATGGGAGCATACACTGTGTTCACGGAGTGGAAGAATTAATATCACCAAAATGTCCATAATACCCAAAGCAATTTATAGATTCAAGTCAATCCTTACTAAAGTACCAAAGACATATTTCTCAGATGTAGAACTAATATTTCAGAAATTTATATGGAATCATAAATGACCCCAAATAGCTGCAGCAATTGAGAAAGAAGAACAAAGTAGGAAGGATCACAATACCTGATATCAAACTGTACTACAAGTCCAGTGTAATCAAAACAGCCTGGTACTGGCATAAGAATAGACATATAGACCAATGAAACAGAACAAGATCCCAGAAATAAAAGCAAGTCTGCATGGTCAATTAATATTTAAAGGGGGAAGAAGCATAAAATGGAGTAAAAACAGCCTCTTCAACAAATGGTGTTGGGAGATCTGGACAGCTACATGCAAAAAAAATGAAACTCGATCACCAATTTACTCTATACAAAAAAATAAATTCTAGGTGGATAAAATACTTCAATGTAAGTTGTGACACCATAAAAGCCCTAGAGGAAAACATCAGCAGGAAAATCTCAGACATTCCACACAGCAATATCCTCACTGATGTGTCCCCTAAAGCAAGAGACATAAAGGAAAGAATAAACAAAGGGGACCTCATCAAATTAAAAAGCTTCTGCATGGCTAAAGAAAACAGCACTAAAATGAAAAGAGAACCAATTATATGGGAAAACATATTTGCCAATGATACCTCGAACAAGGGCTTGATTTCCCAAATATATAAAGAACTCACATGACTCCACTCTAGGAAGACAAACAACCCAATTACAAAATTGGCAAAGGACTTGAGCAGACAGTTCTCCAACAAGGGCATACAAAGGGCCTGAGACATATGAAAATTTGCTCAATGTCATTAGTTATCAGAGAGGTGCAGATTAAAACCACAATGAGATACCACTTCACACCAGTGAGAATGACCATTATAAACAAATCAACAAACAACAAGTGTTGGATAGGATGTGGAGAAAAGAGAACCCTAGTGCACTGTTGGTGGGAATGCAGACTGGTGCAGCCACTGTGGAAAACATTATGGAATTTCCTCAGAAACTAAAAATGGAACCACCTTTTGACCCAGCAATTGCACTGCTGGGAGTATACCCTAAGAACCCTGAAACACCAATTCAAAAGAACCTATGCACCCCAATGTTCATAGCAGCACAATTTACAATAGCCAAGTGCTGGAAGTGACCTAAGTGCCCATCAGTAAATAAATGGATCAAAAAACTGTGGTACATTTACACAATGGAATATTATGCAGCAGAAAGAAAGAAGTTCCCTTTGGAACAGTATAGATGGAGCTGGAGAGCATTATGCTAAGTGAAATGAGCCAGATAGTGAAAGACAAATATCATATGATCTCACCTATAAGTGGAACGTAATCAACCAAACAAACAAGCAAGCAAAATGTAACCAGACACATTGAAATTAATAACAAACTGGACTTCCAGCCAAGATGGAGGCGTAGGTGTACACACTGTGCCTCTTCTCACAACCAAAATTAAGGACAACAAAGATTTAGAAAAAAGAAAACAACCAAAACTCATAGAAAATTGAACTGTACAAAAGTCCAACAACTATTCATCCAGACTGGTAAGAGGGGCGAAGTAATGGTAGGAAAAAGTGGAGGTGTGGACCGGGCACGCAGGCAGCAGCAGCAGGCAGATCCCAGGTGCACAGGTGGCAGCTAGCAGACCCTGGGCACGGGGTGGCAACTGTGCAGACCCAGTGAGGCTGCGCAAGGCGGCTGGCTGACCAGGTAGTCCCACATTTGTGCGCAGATAATCCAGGCGAAGGGGAAGCAATGGAAGGGACTGGAATCCGAGAGAGAGCAGAGCAAGCGCCATTGTTCCCTCTTGGACCCCGCTCCCACATACAGCGTCACTACCCAGTCTGGAAAAGGAAATAGACTTCCAGGAAGTCCAGGAAGCTCAGAGAGTCCCAAAGAAGTTGGACCCAAGGAGGAACACACCAAGGCACATCATAATTACATTAGCCAAGATTAAAATGAAGGAGAGAATTCTAGAAGCAGCAGGGATAAGGGCAGAGTCACCTACAAAGGAGTTCCCATCAGACTGTCAGCTGATTTCTCAAATGAGACCTTACAGGCAAGAAGGGGCTGGAAAGAGGTATTCCAAGTCATGAAAGTCAAGGACCTACATCCAAGATTGCTCTATCCAGCAAAGCTGTCATTTAGAATAGAAAGGAAGATAAAGTGCTTCTCAGATAAGGTCAAGTTCAAGGAGTTCATCATCACCAAGCCCTTATTATATGAAATGTTAAAGGAACTTATCTAAGAAAAAGAAGATAAAAAATATGAACAGTAAAAAGACAGCAAACTCACAGGTATCAACAATCACACCTAAAACAAAAGCAAACTAAGCAAAGAGCTAGACCAGGAGCAGAAACACAGAAATGGAGATCGCATGGAGGGTTAGCAAGAGGGGAGTGGGAGGAGGAGAGAGGGGAACAAGGTACAGAGAACAAGTAGCATAGACAGTGGGTAGAAAATAGGGGGAGGGCAAGAATAGTGTGGGAAATGTAGAAGCTAAAGAATTTATGACACATGGACATGAACTAAAGGGGGGAATGTGGGTGGGAGGGGATGTGCAGGGTGGAGGGGAATGAAGGGGGGGAAATGGGACAACTGTAATAGCATAATCAATAAAATATATTTTAAAAAAAGAACAAACTGACAGTAACCAGAGGGGAGGTGGAAGGGGATAATGTGGGAAAAAAGGGAAAGGCTTTTGAGAACATCTACAAAGGGCACATGGACAAAACCAAAGGGGGGTAGGATCAAGGGTGGAAAGTAGGGATTATGCAGTGGGGAAGTGTGGGGGGAATATAGAGACAACTGTCCTTGAACAACAATAAAAAAAGTTAAAAAAAATTTTTAAAAGATGGGTCTCAAGAGAAGCATTCAAAGTCATGAAAAGCAAGGACCTACATCCTAGAACACTGTCCAGCAAAGCTATCATTTAGAATGGAAGAGCAGATAAACTGCTTCCCAGATAAGGTAAAGTTAAGGAAGTTCATCATCACAAAGCCATTATTATATGAAATGTTAAAGGGACTTATCTAAGAAAAAGAAGATGATCAAAAACATAAAGAGTAAAATGACAAGAAATTCATAATTATCAATAACTGAACCTTAAAAAACAAAAAGAAAAACTAAGTAAGGAAACAACTAGAACAGGAACAGAGTCACAGAAATGGAGATTACATGGAGGGTTATCATTAGGGAGAGGGAGTTGGGAAAATAGTGGAAAAGGTACAGGAGGAAAGAAGCATAAATGGTAGGTACAAAATAGACAGGAGGATGTTAAGAATAGTATAGAAAATGGAAGAGCCAAAGAACTTATATATACGACCCACCGACATGAACTAAGTAGGGCAATGCAGGTGGGAGGGGGTGCAGGGTGGAGGGGAATAAAGGAGGGAAAACTTGGGACAACTCTAATAGCATAATCAATAAAATATATTTTTAAAATGAAATTAAAAAAATAAACAAAATATATTCACTATACCTAGCCCCTAGGGATTAATTTGGACTAAAGAGACAGTGAGTTAATCTCTGCCCCTGGGAATCAAATCACTGTCTTGAAACCCAGGGCATATTACCAAGACCCTCTCTACTGCTGCTTCTAACATTGTGTGATGCCCCACTGGCTAATTCTCCCTTACATTCATCCCAGGATCTCAGTTCCCAGCTACACTGCCCATCTCCTCACTTCCAGCTGGTGACTGCCTTACACACAGTGTGCTCATTTGTTTTAGCTGTTTTGTGGACCTAGGGTGATAGTCACTGGGTGCCAGGGACCAACAGGAAACCAGAGGCTCGTAGACTCTTCATCTGAGTTCCATGGGGTGTCAGAGGCTAATTGCGGCTCTGCTCAAGTCGTCGAGTTGTAGCTCTTTGATTAAAAATCTTTAGTTAAGGACCACTCAGCTGCCTCCTAATGGCTGTCAGGGGTAGATATTTCCAGCTTCAGGCAAATAGCTTATCAATTGTATACACAACATACAGCCAACACAAGGCCTTCATTTACTGTTGCAGATCTTCTTTGGGAGAATTAAAGGAGGTTGGTGCTCATTTATTCACTCAACAAACATTTACTGGCAGTAGGCACTGTGAATGAAGCAATGAACAAACACGCAAGTGGACTGAGCCCACATGGAGCTTCAAATCTATTTCAATGAAGTGGAATTCTGCTCTGCTGTCTACTAGCTGTGTGGCCTTGGGTAAGTCATACCTTTTTCAGGGCCATTTTCTTTTATTTAGAAGCATGTGCTATGTGCCATTCACATTGCTGAGGCTGGTAGTGAGGGGAGGCAGGTCTCTCCCCTCCAGGGAGGAAGACAGAAAGAGAAAGAGGTTTCATGATCAAGCAGCAAGTGTGACCCAGGAGGCCCAGGCATTTTCTTGGGCAAAAAAAGAGAAAGTGGCAGTGTGTTCCACACCAGAGACAGGGAAGGCTGCACAGAGGCAGAAAGGAAGAGACTGGGGACAGGAACTCTGGGATCCACTCATGGCACGAGCAAAGGAGGCCCAAGCTCTCTTTTTGTCCTTAAGGTGTTTTTTCCCAGAGGCCACTTCTTAGGGAGAGCTGGTTGCCTTACAGCTAAGGCCACATATAAACCACAGCAATAAGCTATTGACTTTGTACCCCTGCTGCTTTCTAGTATTAGTTCTGCATCAAGTGTCTCCAACTTAAAAGAAAAAAAGTAGTAACATGTGAGATCAGAGAAAAACTTTGCTAGTCTATACAAATATTTCAGGGCATGTTGTTATGGTTCCTCTACCTACCTAGGGTTTCATTAATATAGATGATGCCAGAGCTGACCACAACCATACCGACCAGCACTTTGACCCTGCAGAAGGCACTTCAGGAGCTCCCACACAAAGAGTACAGATTTGGGGCCCTGGCTGCAAGGGTTCAAACCTGCCTTAGCCACCTTCTAGCTGGGTGACTACGGGCAATTTACTTACCTTCCCTGTGCCTCAGTTTACTCACCTATGAAAAGCATGATGGTAAGGCACCCACCACAGGCTTTAGTGAGCATTAAATGAAATAATATAGGGGAAGTGCCCAGAACAGTATCTGGTACCATGCATGCTATATGAATTTTACCATCATTATTATTAAGCAGGTTAATAATTCAAAAGTGAAAGAAGTATGTCTGCTTTGCTTATAATTGTTAATGTATTGCACTTTCTAACTCAGTCTCTGGCATATAGTAGGTGCTCCATTCATCTGTTGAATGAGCAGATGAATGAATGAATGACTATGAGTACGAGTATACATTCACACAGAATCATAGACATGCTGAAGGGCTTAACAGTTTTGAGTTGAATGGAAGTTAATAAGGATTTACTGCAGAAAATTAGTCAGGTAACATGTGTTGGGGAGAGCAATTTCAGAGACTGTAGCCCCACACGAGCAGGCCTTGAAAGAGGCCAATAAGTCTAGACTGGAAAGCCAGAAATGCAGGAGGTAGGCATGACCTGATGGTAGTGCAGAGGATTCCTGGGAAATCAGGCCTGATAAATCCATTGTATCCTTTGAAGCTTGCTTTACTTTGCTATAGCCCTTTTGATATAAGCCAGATGTTTAAGTTCAAAACATAAGGAGCGAACTCCTTGCTTCATGAAATAAGCCTTTACAACCATCTGGTATCAGCATGTCTAGCAGACCCCGACCTGAGACAATCTCTGTGTTTCTTCAATTGTTATCTATAGATAATATTTGTTTCCTATAACTGTAGCCTTTAGACATTGTTTGATAAGCTATGCATGTATGCTATATATCCCTACATATACTGAGCCCAATAAAAGCTGTTTCAGAGAAGGGCTTGGGGTATTCTCTATTAGAAGGAATTGCCACCCACTTTCCTGCTAGAACAACAGATTGCGTCTGGGATGACTTGTTCTCATCTGCAGCAGCTGGGACAGCTTCACAGAATGAGGCATCCCACAGACATGATCAAGAGTAATTGGAAGTTAATTTAGTATTCAATGTGAGATCTTTTGGGGGCTATCTGCTCACTGAGAAGAGTTTTGTGCTAGAATTTTTCTTGTGAATCCAATTTAGTTCAACATAAATTTAGTGGTGTCCAACTGTGTGCCAAACCTGGATCAGGTTCTTGGGAGCCCATTCCCTGAGCTCAAGTTGCTCAAAAGTTGCTGAATAAATTATCGCAAGGAACACTAAGTCATTTTAATCTCCCAGCTCCCTTCAATGACTGTATGCCAGTCTGGCATAGTCACATGGGAGTGGGTACAAGGAAGGTAACATCAATGCGTGATATAGGCATGTGGGTAACTTTAGTGAACCATGGAGCCCATGTTTCATTTCTTTTTTACATAAATTTTTCTTTTTTTATTGTTGTTCAAGTACAGTTGTCTCCATTTTCACCCCACCACACCCCCTGCCACACCCATCCCCACCTCCTACCCTTGAACCTACCCCCTTTGGTAAGAGGGCAGCCACTATTTTGTTCCACCTACTGATTTCTCAGTAGGGAATTACAGCCAGCTGTGGCCAGGTCCTCCAGTGTTTCAACAGGGGCTTGCAAGAAACATACACACAGTCACACAATGTGAACAATGGGTTGCTGGTTTGAGACATCTGCTTTATAGCCTAAAGCCAGTGTCTTTGCACAGCTCACACCATTATCCCCTTTCTGCAACCTATGCAAATACACCTTGCTCTTCACTTTATGAATAGCCCAAATTAGCAGTGCCCCACCTTACTTCCTAGTATTGCATGGACTATTTATTTTGCCTGTAATGACTTGGCAGAACTTTTATTTTAAAGTCATCCCTGATCTCAATGTGTTAAGAATCTCATTGTATAAAGTATTTCACACATCTTTGTAACGATCTCTTTGAAAATATTTATCTCCTATTCTCTGGGTGCCCCTGGATGGCAGGGACTGTGTCTCTTTTGTTTCTGAACTTTCAGAACCTATAAGGACAGTCAAAGAGTGTGCACTTCATCAATGTTTAAGGGATAAATAGTGATAGGTGGATAGATGAATGGATGGGTGGATGGATGAATGGATGAATAGATAAATGGGTGGATGGATAAGTAGGTGGATGAGATAAGTAGGTGGATGGGTGGGTAGATGGATGGATGGATAGGTAAATGGAGGGGTGGTTACATGGACATGTGGATGGATAGATGAATGGATGGGTGGGTGGACCAGTGAGTGGATGGATGGATAGATGGGTGGATGGATGAGCAGATCAATGTATTCCTCAGGGAACTCTCTGTAGAATATTCATCTGCTTGCTATCACTTTCCTGCTATTCCATTATATTTTCGTGATGACTGATCTTATCTCTTCCCACTGCTTTCTTCTCTCTAAACCCAGTCTCTCTAGGTAGCTTCCTGGGGACTCCTTTCTGTTACCTCCTATGATGACTGATGGATCTGAGTTCCAAATCCCCATTTACTCAACTCAGTTTCCTCATCTGTGCAACGGGGACAATGGTGTCTTCCCATAGAGCTCTTAAGAAGACTGAGTAACTTCACATATAAAAGTATTTGTACCATGCCAAGCTGCAGTAAGTACTCAGAAATATTGCTCATTTTTCTATTGAGTATGACAGTTTCTTTTTAAATTTTTATTTATTTAGGGAGAGGGAAAGGGAGGGATAGAAACATCAATGTATGGTTGCCTCTAGAGCGCCCCCTACTGGGGGCCTCGACTGCAACCCAGGCATGTGTCCTGACTGGGAATCAAACTGGTGACCCTTTGGTTTGCAGGTCAGCACTCAGCCCACTGAGCCACACCAGCCAGGGAAAGCGTGATAGTTTTTTTTTCTTAGAATCTGGCCCTTTTTTACTTGTTGAAAAGTGGAAAGGGTAAGGGCACTGATTCTGAAGTCAGACTTTATGGGGTTGAATCCAAAGTTTCCCAATTTCTACCTTTGTGATCCTTGCTAAGTTTCTTAAATACTCCATGTCTTAATGTTTCTCATCTGAAAAGTGGAACAAAGATACTTGTATCAGTGGATTCTTGTGGGCATGAAATTAAGTGTTTAGAAGAGGATCTGGCATAGAGTAAGTGCTCATTAATGTTATTTTGTTTCTCATCAGTCCAGAGACTCTGGGGTGAGGGAGATTTTGCGTTTCACTAAGACTATTTTGGCCAGCCTCCCTCCCCTTCCTTCTGTCATAAAGATTGATTTCCTATTGTGCTCAGGCACCTTGCTATAAGTTGCCATATTATAGTAAATCAGAACCTGTTTCTTCCCTCCTGAATTTCTAGCCTGGAAGAAACCAGATGGATATCCAAAGAGAAGTTCTGTGACAACAGACAACAGCTATGGGAGCACTTAAGAAGGAGTAACAGTTTAGCTTGGAAGATGATGGAAGGCTTCTTGGAGGAAGTGGCATGTGTGCAGTGACATAGAGGAATGGAAGCTAATCAACTGATCGGGGAGCAAAGCATGCCAACAGGAGGGAACAGAATGTTCAAAGACCAAGAGGCAAGTGAGAGAAGATGGCCATTGGAGCAACTGGACTGGAGGCTAGTTTGAATTCCAGGATGCAGATGTGTCTTTAAGATTTTTGGAATCAGTTGCCATAATTAAAAATTGGAGTTTTTCATATTCAACCAAGGATTTGAGCCTCTTTTGAAAATCAGAATGTGAGGCCACTGGGCCCACATTTCCATGTGGGACTGTCCTGTAGCTCAACAAGTCCCCACCTGGCCTCCCTCATTTCTGTCATCTGCCTGTCCCTGCAGGGAGAGACAGCTGGGAGGGAGCTTAGCAAGATAAAAGGCAGAGAAGAAGCAGCATCAGATTCTAATCCTTCAAATGGCTTCAAACCTCAGTTTGAGCTGATTTTGTCCTGAGACAATGGGGAGTCATAGAAGGGCTTTAAGCATTAAAGTGTTTTACTAAGTAAGGTGCTTATTATTTCTGTATCAAACCACAGACTTTCCTGAAGGGAGTCAGGGTGGGGGGCAAAGAACGGAGAGAGGGTCCTTTATAGGCCTCATTGAAAGTTTCAAACATGTATTGTCATTGTAACTTCCTCATATACAAAATTGACAGGAGCCAGCAGAAATTCTGAGAGGTAACATCTTCTCACATGATGTACTCTCTTTCACCATTGGGCTAGCAGAACAGGTTCCATGGGATCTGGATGTTCAAGAATATTGGAAAATTCTCTGATGCACATTGCTGGCTGCATGCTCTTCAAAGACACTGTTCTGGTGGACATTCTATTCCACCATGGAACCTGCATTCTCCCAGCAGACGTGAAGTTGAAGTGACAGCATCTGTGCCAGGGGATGTGGATGGACAGGGAACAGGACATGCCCAGAATACAATGTCTGCCTGGTGCAATGTCTAGCTCCATGAGGCAATTTACTCTGGTTAGAGAAATTGGTTTCTGTGCCTCCAGCCCATGCACACAGCTGAATGACATGTAGGTCAAGGAAGCATAATATCTGGAAACGGTTTTATGTTTGGTAACTTCTAAAAATCCACCTCCACACTCTGGGGAGGTGGGGACAGAGAGAGAGCAACTTCCACTCTGCCCAATCTAGGTTCAGCAGGTGAAGAATGGCTTGCTTCCTTGTGACTTTGGAGGAGTCTGTTACTTTTCTGGCTTCAGGAAACCTGCCTGAATGTCACAGAGAAAAAGAGGCAATGCCTTCCTGGTGCAGCATGTGTACCGGATGCAGATCCGGCAAGGACTTGCTCCATGACCTTGAGCAAGTTACCTAATGTCTCTGTGCCTCCACTTATTCCTCTGTAAAATGGGGCTAATTGTGAGTAATAGATAAGTAAATGCACATAAAGTATTAGAAGACTATTGGCTGCATAGAAGACATCAACTATGGTCTCTGCTCCCCTCTCCATCCCATTTCACTCCTGCCTAACCTCTGTCCCAGCTAACAGGAATCACTGTAACTGAAGCTCCCCAAATAAACCACAATCTCTCCAGTCTCTGGGCCTTTGACTACTCGGTTTCCTCTTCCTGTAATACTTCTGCCATCTACATTTTCCATTCTTCAGGAACCAGCTTGTCCAGCCCTCAGTGATGACAGATTGATGCCTCCAATGCTTTGCTGTCCTCCTGCCCATAACAAAACAAATTGCATCCCTTTATCATTTCCAAGGGAGGACAAGGAAAGTGTCATAGGAGAAGTAAGTTTTTTCCCCTTTAGAAGGAAGGGGAAGGGTTGTCAAGGAACATGTATAAAGGACCCCTGGACAAAGCCAAAGAGGGTTAAGACTGAGGGTGGGAGTGGGGTGGAGGAAAGTCATGGGGGTAAAATGGAGACAACTGTACTTGAACAACAATAAAAAAAGAAATAAGAGGAAATATAAATAATTATAGCAGTAGTATCAGCAATAGTGATGATGATGATAAAGGGTTCTATACCTTTTTCTGCCAAGGAGGAAGTGGTCTTAATAAAAATGATAACTTCTATTTAGCAATTTCTTATATACTAGAAACCTTGGCAAGTGTCCTATACTTGATAGTCACTGCTGCTTCCCTTACTTTAAAGGCAGATATTATTAAATCCTTTCTATAGAGGTGGGAATGTAGGATTAGGTTGAGATACTTACCTAAGGACACATAGCTAGAAAGTCACAAAGGTTAGATTTGAACTCAGGTCAGTACAGTTGCAAAGTGTTAACTGCTATACTCTTTGAGAAGGCAGAAGGCCCTGGAACCATTGCTTCTGATGGCACCTAAGTCAGATGCAGAACAGAACATGTGTCTGCTGGTCTATTCTGATAGTCATACTGTTGTTGGTGCTCCCTACTCCAATCCTCATGCACCTTCTTTGCTGCCCCTGGGAACCAAGAACTTTTCCTGTCTGTCCAGGGTTTCTTGGAATGAATAGGGTATTCCTTGGTTGGACAAGGAAGGGATGGTCTCCTTTCTTGACAGAAGAAACTGCCAGAGCAAAGTCAAGGAAGTGAGCAAGTATGCTGTATGTCGACAACTGTAAAATGACAGTTCTGGCTGGTGTGTGGGTCACGGGAAATGAGGCATGAGAATTCAAGAATCCAGTTTGGTAACCTCAGTGGAATCGCTTTGTAAAATCCCAAGGTCATTGGGGGAACTGAAGGAGACAATGCATGGGAGTGGTTTTGCAAATCGGGAAAGTGTTTAGGCAAATGTTAATTATCATGAGATATTTCAGAGGTGGCCTGATTGGTATCAGGAGTGAGATAGCAGAAAATTGTAATATCTGCTAATTTACCTGAATGTGTATTCTCAAAAACATTCATAAATTTTTAAAAAGTTCTAATGTCATTGCTCTCATCTCCTTTTTTCATATGAATAGATTGTTATAGATTTCAGATACTTATATATATTCAATTTCTTGGTCATTATCAATTATACCACCAGGCTTTGAGACTTGCAGTAATTTTTTGTGGCCCACCAGTAAGACCACATCCAGCTGATTCTTTATGTAAATATCTCTCAGATGTGCCCTGTCTTTTCTCTTCCCTTGGTCACCCTGACACCAGGAGCTCTGGGAGGACAGCTCTGTGTCTTTTGTGTTTTGGGCCACATTCTAAATTGCTAGCACTGTCCCTGAAAAATACTAGGCACTTAATAATGTTCATTTGGTACAGCATCCAAGTCTAGAAGTCAGCATTACATAACACCAGAGTTTCTTCAGGGCTCTTAGTTCTGCCTTGGTCCTGCCTCTCTGCTCCTGAAACTATTCACACAAGAGCTCAATCCATTCTTCTTAATTTAATAAAATACTACTGATAAACTAACTGAACTTTTATTTAATACTAATGCTACTAATAAAGGATCCAAACCTATATCTTAGCCAAAATGATGAGGTAGGAAACTAAAATAAGATGTATAACTACTTAAGAAGGTATAATAATTATTATTTGCAGATAATGTAATAGCATGCTTAGAAAACTCAAGAGAATTATCTGAATTGTTATTGGAGCCAGCAAGGGTCCTCAGAAGAACCCAAACCCAAATATAATGGCTGGTTAGACAATGGGATGGGAAGAAGATTCCATTTAGAACACTCTAAGTGCCAACGCTCTCCCAGGGCTACACACTGAGCACAGGCAGAAAATGGCCTCCTTTCCTACATTGGGCCGCATTGTGTGACCCAGGTCTCCAAGAATCTCTGCTTGTGCCTAAAGTTCCCCAAATTCTCCCAACAAAGTTGTTCTGCCAGCTTTCTCTTACCAGTGTAAAAAACCAGGTGAAAACCCAGGGTGCCTGATTGGAATCAGATGCCATTCTCACAGGCAAATCATGCCCATCCTCCTCTCAGGGGACATTTTCTACCTGGTTTGTGAAACTACATCTCTACCTCTGACATGGAAAACATTTGAAATTCTATCCCCCGAAGGCAAATATGGCTGTCTAAACTCCCCATCTCCATTTCACAGCAAGAGATCCTGGCTTCAATAAAAACACCCACCTGGGTGGTCTTAGAACCAAAGTGTCCTAAGCAAAAGTATTATTGAGTAGATGAAAAGCACAGGCCTGATGTCTGGGTCAGAAGACTGGCTTTACCATACTACTAACTGCATGACCTTGAGCCACTTCACAACTTACTATGTCCCTCAGTTTCCTCATCTGTAGAATGGGGTAGTAACAGGACTTGCTTCATGGAGTTAGAAGGATTAAATTAGTAAATTTATAGAAAGTGCTTGAAATGGTGCCAAACAGGTACCAGGTACTCAACTTGTTGGTTATAATTATGGTAAATGACTATGTGTTTAGTTTCTAACAGCAATTGTGCTATCCAACTTTCTGTCATGGATATTGCTAGGTGTGGGATGTGGTAATGGAGGTGTGAATGCCATATTTGGTCACTGGTGTGGGGTTTCCACATCATCCTGAGCTTTTCTTTAGGACAGCAAATGATTACACTATAGGGTAAAGTATTGAACCATATAAATGTACATTTTTAAAATTATATTTTATTGATTATGCTATTACAGTTGTCCCATTTCTCCCCCATCATTCCCCTCCACCCTGCACACCCCCTCCCACCCACATTCTCCCCTTTAGTTCATGTTCATATTTCATAAGTTTTTTAGCTTCTACTTTTCCCACACTATTCTTGCCCTCCCCCTGTCTATTTTCTACCCACCATCTATGCTACTTATTCTCTGTACCTTTCCCCCACTCTCTTCCTCCCACTCCCCTGTTGCTAACCTTCCATGTGATCTCCATTTTTGTTATTCTGTTCCTGTTCTACTTGTTTGCTTTTGTTTTAGGTATGGCTGTTAATATCTGTAAGTTTTCTGTCTTTTTAATGTCATATTTTTTAATCTTCTTTTTCTTAGATAAGTCCCTTTAATATTTCATATAATAAGGGCTTGGTTATGATGAACTCCTTGAACTTGACCTTATCTGAGAGGCACTTTATCTGCCCTTCCATTCTAAATGACAGCTTTGCTGGATAGAGCAATCTTGGATGTAGGTCCTTGCCTTTCATGACTTGGAATACCTCTTTCCAGCCCCTTCTTGCCTGTAAGGTCTCATTTGAGAAATCAGCTGACAGTCTGATGGGAACTCCTTTGTAGGTGACTCTGCCCTTATCCCTGCTGCTTCTAGAATTCTCTCCTTCATTTGAATCTTGGCTAATGTAATTACGATGTGCCTTAGTGTGTTCCTCCTTGGGTCCACCTTCTTTGGGACTCTCTGAGCTTCCTGGACTTGCTGGAAGTCTATTTCCTTTGCCAGGTTGGGGAAGTTCTCCTTTATTATTTGTTCAGATAAGTTTTCCACTTGTTGCTCTACCTCTTCTCCTTCTGGTACCCCTATAATTCGGATGTTGGGACGTTTAAAGTTGTCCTGGAGGTTCCTAAGCCTCTCCTCATATTTTTGAATCCTTGTTTCTTCATTCTTTTCTGTTTGGTTGTTTCCTTTTTCCTTCTGGTCCACTCCATTGATTTGAGTCCCAGTTTTCCTACCATCACTATTGGTTCCCTGTGCACTTTTCTTCATTTCACTTATTGTAGCCTCCATTTGTTCCTCTAATTTGTGAGCAAAATCAACCAATTCTGTGAGCATCCTGATCACCAGTGCTTTGAACTGTGCATCTGATAGGTTGGCTATCTCTTCCTCACTTAGATGAATTGGCTCTGGGGCTTTGATCTGTTCTCCCATTTGAGCCATTTTGGGGTTTTGGGTTTTTGGGTTTTTTTTTTTTTTTTTGTCTGGTTAACGCTGTTAGTAGTGAGGGGTGGAGCCTTAGGTGTTCCCCAGGACAGGGCAGCCCATTGGCTGGGTTGTGACACTTTATATGAGGGCAGGGTCCGAGAGGGAACAATGCGCTTGCTCCACTCTCTCTTGGATTCCAGTCCCTTCCGCCGCTTTCTCCAAGCATATTGGGCCCTTCTGGTGCTGATTTCTGTGTGGGTGGGCTTGTGTACATTCTAGGACCCTGTGGGTCTCTCCAACAAACTCTCCTGGGAGGCTGGGAGTCTCTCCTGGCACTTCAACCCCCACAAGTGTTTTCAATTGGTGCTTTTAGGTTTTATTTACCAGTGCTGGGACCTGGGTTGCGCAGTCTGTCTCACTGCCTGTTTTCACCTGGTTTATCTGAGCACAAATGTGTGACCACGGTCAGCCACCTTGTGCATCTTGCTTGGTCTGTTCATTCCCTCCCCATGCCCAGTAACCACTGCCTGTGTGCCTGAGGTGTGCCAACCACCACCTGTGCCACTGCTTTTTCCTGCCACGATCCCTCTCTGCTGGCCGCCAGCTCTGCCCCTCTTACCGGTCTGGGTGAATCTTTGTCAAGCTTCCATACAATTCAATTTTCCATCTGTTCTGGTTGGGGGTTTTTTTTGTTCTAAATTTTTGTTGTCCTTAATTTTGGTTGTGTGAGGAGGCACAGTGTGTCCACCTATGCCGCCATCTTGGTCGGAAGCCTAAATGTACATTTTAAAAAAGGTAAAAAGTGGCCAAATATTGACAGTTTCACATAGTACAACCTAATAATTTTCAATTTACTTGTTTTTTCCTCTCTGGACAATACATATCTCAAAAGCATGGGCAAAGTTTACTTATCTCTCTTGTTCCCCATCCTTGGCAAAGTTTCCAATGACAGGAGATGCTCAATGCATGTATACAATGAAGAACAGACTTGTGGTCTGAACACATATTGAATACTGGGTCCAAGAAAGGAGGGAGGTGATTTCCAGGCAGTAGGGCAAAAAGTCTGCCTTGATACCCTCACCACATTCCCAGTACTGCCTCCCAATCCAAGACTGAGCATGATGCCTTTCTCTTTGTCCCATGGTCAGGGGCTTCCTTCTAGAACACCATATCAATCTGTACATTAGGTAGCTTGTCTCTTCATTTCTCCAACTAGACCATGTTCTCCCTAAGGGCAGAAACCTAGATCTATTTGTCTTTGTGGCACTAGTAGCTAGCACATAATCTGCATATAATTCAAGGTTCTAGTGGGATTCAGAGGGGTGGAAATGTGTGTGTGTGTGTGTGTGTGTGTGTATGTTGTGATCATAGTCAAATCTGAGGGAGACATTAACACATTAAATTCAAAATCCTACAAGGCAAGGCAGGGGATATAAGTGACCGAAGCAGGACAGGTATAAGAAAAGAATCTTGTTGTTGGGGGTCACAAAATGGAGAGGTGGGAACTATGGTAAACAGGATAGCACACAGCCAGGGAGAACTTCATTTTACCAGACTTTAAAATTTCTCAGTAGTCTGAATCTTTATGAGTTTGCCTCTGAATGTTAATAGGAGAGATGCCACTTTAAAAAAAAAACTTAAGCAAACTTTTTTCACATTTTGAAAGATGAGTTTCCAGGTATCTGTTGGCTAGCTCTGACCCCAGTCCAGGCTTCTTCAAGAAGTTAAATGAGGGTGATTGAGAAGGATGTTAAGTGGCATGCTTTTGACCAGCATTTGGAGGGAACATTTAGTGATGACCATGATTAAGAATATAAAAGTTCTCTTATTTCCCAGAGCCACCCTCTTCTGGACAGAATGTCTGTCTGAGATTCAGGAGGCAACTGGCCTTCACTTCACTTTCCCAAGAGCTCTCTCTTCCCATTTTCAAGGTACCCTTTTTCACCCTTTACTATCAGAGCCCAGATGTCCACACTGTAGCCATCTCCTTACCCACCTTGCTGCTTCTCTCTCACCATATTCCATCTATTCTTGTCATGGTAGCCAGAGAGACCTTTGGAAATCTCAAATTAGATCATGTTATCTGCTTAAAAGGCTCCTGTGTCTTCTGCAACACTTAGAGTGCTGTTGTTTCCCAGTTTTGGGATATCCCTCCCTCTTTCTGCTGAACTCTTGGTCACCAGAACCAAATGCAGTCATGGTGACAATGTTCCTCCACCATGCCACAAGAATGCAATTGCATTCATTTGTCAAATGACTGTGCTGTAGGTGACCCTTTCTTTCTTGTCCAGGCACTTGCTTTTTCTCTGTTCAAGATTCTTGCAACTGACAGTTGGGTTATGAGCAGGACTGCCACTGCCATGACCAAGATTATGGCTCTCAATTTTGCTGCAGACAGCTTCCATGGCCCCCAGCAAGCCAAGCACAAAAGTCCTTGATGTCTGAGGGCATTGTTAGTTTGCTCACTTCTTCTGCTGTCCATTTTGCTTGCAGACTGAGGTAATGGTGGACAGGGTAGGAGCAGGATGTGAGAGGCTGTGACCATGACCCTTGACCCACACTCCAACTGTGTGCTAGGCACTGTGTTGAGTACCCTACAGATATTGTTTACACTCTACTACCAGAGCCCAGAAGTACACACTGCAGCCATCTCCTTATACTCCCTGCTGCTTCCCTCCTCACCATATTCCATCTATTCCACAGGTGGCAAACACAAGGTCTGCAGACCGAATCTGGCCCTCCACCTTGTTTTATCCAGCCCAGCAGCAATTTCTACCCAGCAACAGTGCCAAGCTCCTTGCCCCTAGTTAAGGAGTACTTACATTTATACAGTCCTAAAATTATATTAGGCCCTTTGAAGGCAACTGGGAGGCTGATGTCCCCAGTGAAAATGAGTCTGACCATAGAACAAAAACTTCAAAAATTTATATGGAACCATAAACAACCTCGAATAGCTACAGCAATTTTGAGAAAGAAGAGCAAAGTAGGTGGGATCACAATACCTGACAGCAAACTGTATTACAAGGCCACTGTAATCAAAACAGCCTGGTACTGGCATAAAAACAGGCATATAGACCAGTGGAATAGAACAGAGAGCCCAGAAATATACCCAATTCTCTATGGTCAATTAATATTTGACAAAGGGGGAAGCAACATAAAATGGAGTAAAAATAGCCTCTTCAACAATTGGTGTTGGGAGAACTGGACAGCTACATGCAAAAAAATGAAACTCAAGCACCAACTTACACCATAAATAAAAATAAATTCAAGGTGGATAAAAGATTTAAATATAAGCCATGACACCATTAAAGTCCTAGAGAAAAAGATAGGCAGGAAAATCTCAGATATTTCACCCAGCAACATTTTTACCGATATGTCCCCTAAAGCAAGGAACATAAAGGAAAGAATAAACAAATGGGCTCTAATCAAAATAAAAGGCTTCTGCATGGCTAAAGAAAACAGTATTAAAATAAAAAGAGAACCAACTGTATGGAAAAACATATTTGCCAATGATACCTCAGACAAGGGCTTAATCTCAAAAATATATAAAGAACTTACATGACTCCACTCTAAGAAGACAAGCAACCCAATTAAAGCATGGACAAAGGACTTGAACAGACACTTCACCAAGGAGGACATACAGAGGATCCAGAGACACATGAAAAGATGCTCAATATCGCTAGCTATCAGAGAGATGCAAATTAAAACCACAATGAGATACCACTTCACATCAGTCAGAATGGCCATCATAAACAAAGCAACAAACAACAAGTGTTGAAGAGGTTGTGGAGAAAAGGGGACCCTAGTGCACTGTTGGTGGGATTGCAGACTGGTACAACCACTATGGAAAGCAGTATGGAATTTTCTTGGAAAACTAAAAATGGATCTACCTTTTGACCCAGCAATTCCACTGCTAGGATTATATCCTAAGAACCCTGAAACACCAATCCAAAAGAACCTATGCACCCCTATGTTCATAGCAGCACAATTTTCAATAGCCAACTGTTGGAAGCAACCTAGGTGCCCATCAGTAAATGAACGAATCAAGAAACTATGGTACATTTACACAATGGAATTCTATGCAGCAAAAAGAAAGAAGGAGCTTCTATCCTTCGCAACTGCATGGATGGAACTGGAGAGCCTTATGCTAAGCAAAATAAGCCAGGCGGTGAAAGACAAATACCATATGATCTCACCTTTAACGGGAACCTAATCAACAAAACAGACAAATAAGCATAATATAACCAAAGATACTGAAATTAAGAACAGGCTGACAGTCACCAGAGGGGAGAGGGGAGGGAATTTCAGGAGAAAAGGGGAAGGGTTTGGAGCAACAAGTATAAAAGACACACGCACAAAAACTAGAGGGGGTAGAAATAGGAGGGAGGTGGGGAGGACTGGGGCAGTGGGCTGGGATGGGAGTAAAAGACAAAAAAGTATACAAGAACAACAATTAAAATTTTAAAAAGAGAAATCTAAAAAAAAAAAAGCCCAAATGGCATTTTCTCCTGGAATTCTTTCCTTCACTTCCTGATTATATAAAGAATCTTTAAAAATGCAAAAAAAAAAAAAGAAGAAGAAGAAGAAGAAGAAGAACAAGAACAAGAACAAGAGCAAGAACAAGAACAAGAAGAGAAAATTAGTCTGACACCCTTGATATTCTTTCCACAGCAGCCAGAGAGATGTATGAAAAACATATTAGGTCATGTAATTTGCTTAAAAAAAAAAGGCTTCTGTGTCTTCTGTGACACTTGGAGTACAATTGTCCTCAGTATCTGCAGGGAGATTGGATCCAGGACCCCCATGGATACCAAAGTCCTCAGATGCTCAAATCTCTTATATAAAACAATGTAGTATTTGCATATAACTTACACATATCCTTCTGTATATTTTAATCATCTCTAGATTATTTACAATACTTAATACAATGTAAATAGTTGTTGTACTGGATTATTTAGGGAATCAACTTTCCGGATTTCTCTTTTCAAGTATTTCCAACCTGTGATTAGTTGAATTGGGAAATGCAGAAGCCACAGATAGGAAGGCTAACTGTAAAATACAAATTTCTCACCATGCACCAAAAGGTCCATATAATCCAGTCAGTGTCTACATCTTCCCTCTCAGCTCCTGCCACTCTCCCTTTTGCTCATCATATTCCAGCTCACTCCTCCTTTGTGCCAGCTTATTCTCACCCCCAGACTTTTACCCTTGCTGGTTCCACTGACATGCCCTTCCCCTGCGCTTCCCATAGCTGGCTCCTTCTCATTATTCCAGTCTCAGCTCAGACATCAGCTCTTTGGAGAGTTCTTTTCTGACCACCATATCTAATGTAGCTCCCTACCACTTTACCATGTTTTGTTATCCTGATAGCATGTTTCAGTATTTAAAATGGTGTTGTCCATGCATTTGTTTACTTGTACACTACTTATCTCCCTAGTAGAATGTATGCCAGAGCAGGGACCTCTTTGCAATCTTCCCTCAGTGCCTAAAAGGGTGCTTGTCATATAATAGGAGCTCCAATTATGGTAGTCCCCCTTTATTCATGGGAGATACTTCCCAAATCTCCAGTGAGTTCCTGAAACCACAGATAGTACCACCCCCAATATACTTGTGTACTATGTTTTCTTCCTATACATATGCACCTTGACATAAACTTTAATTTAGAAATTAGGCACTGTAAGACATGAAAAGCAATAATAAAATAGAGATTGCCACAATATACTGTAATAAAAGTTATTTGAATGTGGCATTATTAGGTAAAATAAGAGTGACTTGAACACAAGCACTGAGATACTGTGACAGTGGCTACTAAGTGACTGATGGACAGAAAGTGTCTATGGCATGGAAACTCTGGACAACGGGATGAATCATTTCCCCGGTGAGAAGGAGAGGGAATACATGAGACTATGTCATGCTACTCAGAGCAGCTAAAATTGAAAACTTATGAATTTGTTTAGTTTTGGACTTTTCCATTTAATATTTCAGACTGCTGTTGACCATTGATAATGAAAAGGGTGGGGAGAGAAACTGTGGACAACAAGGGGCTACTTTATATGTGCTAAGTGAGTAAAGTTGACATTATCACCCCCACTCCCAGATGAGAAAACTGAGTCTCAAAGAAGGGAAAACTACTTGTTCAAGACCTTATAACTAACAAAGTTGCAGCTCTAAGATGCAAATCCAGGTCAGGTGTGACTAATTCCTAAACGAGTGTTACTTCCCTGATGCCCTCCAGCTGGGAGAAGTGTTTTGAATGGGTCCTGGTTATGGAAGGCGGACATGATGTAGGTACTGCACTCTGTTAGGGTCAAGAGCATGGGTCCACTCCCACTGTCAACCCCTTCTGAGTTCTCCCGCCAATCACTGCTCCATTCCACCTTCCAGGGAAACTGCTGCTTTTCCTTCAAGAAGCAGATGATGGCTCTTGTCAGAAGCTCGTGGAGTTGAACGGTACTGGTGAGGCCATAAATGCTAAAAGCAAAGGGTTGTAGTCAGGACACAGTAACCAGGCCATTCTATGCCTCTGACTGTGGGAGGTATGTCCATGTGCCTCTGCATCTACATATATGTGTGTGCATGGCTCTTTGTGCATGGCTCTGTGTGTCTGTGTAGAGTCCCTCTTAGGTAGATGATCGTTTGCTCTTTAACTGAGCTGTAAATTATAAGAAATGTCTGTGGCAGAAAAGCAAATCCACCAGCTCTACTGACTGCTGATCCTCTCACTGTAGCATGTGTTCTCCCAGCTCAGGATCCATTTGCATGTTTTTTCAAAAAAAAATCATTTATTTTATTTTTAGAGAGGGCAAAGGAGGGAGAAAGAAAGAGAAACATCAATGTGTGGTTGTCTCCTGAGTGCCCCCTAATGAGGACCTGGCCCACAACCCAGGCATGTGCCCTGACTAGGAATTCGAACCAGCAACCCTTTGGTTCTCAGTCCAGCCCTCAATCCACTGAGCCACACCAGCCCTGACTTTCTGTTTCCCCCTGCTAGCATCTTACACCATGTTCTCCCTGTGCCCTCACCCTACCTTTTGACACTCCAGACTCCAGTCCTCTTTCTCTCCTGATATGTGTGCACCAGGTCCCCTTCCGCCTCAGAGCCATTGCCTACTCCTGTTGTCCTCTTCCTTCCATTCTTCATTCCTCAGCCTTCAGGTTTGTTTTTCAGAGGAAAAGTGAATGTTCCTTTGAACATGGGTGGACGGATGGATGCATGGATGGAAGGGTGCATGAATGGATGGATAGATGGATGGATATGGTTTCACAGCTGGCTGGCTGGCTGGCTGGCTGGCTGAATGAGAATTAATGCATGGATGAATAAGTGAATTAATGAATGCAGATGCACTCTAATTGTGCTCCAAGGTAGCCATGACCTTGTTACATTTGACCCCACCTTCCTTATATTTCCCTTAGGAGTGGAGATGGCAGGGTTATCCCTGCTTCAATGTCCAAAGCACACTGAATTTAGAATCCGGAAAATTTAGAGTCAAGATCACTCTGCCTATGTAACCTTGGGTAATTTCTTTGTCCTCTCTAGGCCTCAGTTTCTTTATCAAAAGCATTTTATTAGATCAGTGTTCCCCAGATTTTAGTAATAGTCCCACAAACATTACGATTTTTGCTATATTCTTGTGTCCCCTGCACTATTATTTACCTAACATTTTGTTTTAAAGTGATTGGCCTTTTCTCTTGAATTTATGTCTTACTGCTATCCAATATAAAAGTAATGTGAGCCACATGCTAAATCTCAATTTTTCTAGCAGCCACACTTAAAAAAAAAAAACAGGTGAAATGAATTTTAACAATACATTTTATTTAACCATGTTCATCCAAAATGTAATCAAAGTAAATTATTAATGAGATATTTAACTCTTATTCATAATTAATGTTAAAAATATAGTGTGTACTTTACATTTCTAGTACATATCTTTATGGATGCTAAATTTTTACTGGAAATCTCTGATCTCTGTTTAGATGACACAAATGTACAGTTGAGGGAGTAGGTTCACATATCTAAGTTATTCCAAGTATATAGTTATTGTCCAATAACTAAATTGAGTATCGGATTTCAATTATTAGCTGATTAAAATGACATGAAATGAAATGAGACTTAGTTCCACCCTTCTTGCACTAGTCAAATATCAAGGGGGTCCATAGCCACATGTGGCTTGTGGTTACTATATTGCACAGCATGGATGTTTAACAACCTACCTCCCTGTTATAAACAGAAAGTAGCCTTAAAAATAAATACAGTGACAATATACAGTGACACTAATTCTAGCTACATACTGCTACCCGCCAAGGTGCCAGCTTAGGCCTGCCCTGTGTCTATTAAAAAGGAAGATTTAGCACGTGTGAAAAGGTGTTAAACACATACTAGCACCAAGGGGAGACTTTCCCTTTAATGGAATCAGGAGGATTAAAAAAACTTTCCCAGGCTGATGTAGCTTAGTGGATTGAGTGCTGGTCTGCAAAACAAAGGGTTGCCAGTTGAAGTCCCAGTCTAGGCCACAGGCCTGGGTTGCAGGCCAGGTCTCCAGCAGGGGGCGCGTGAGACACAACCATACCTTGTTTCTCTCCCTCTTTCTCCATCCTTTCCCCCTCTCTAAAAATTAATTAATTAATTAATTAATTTTAAAAATCTGAAAAGAAAACTGAATGGGAATTAGTCTGGCAGCCTTGTACCACCTAAAATAGTCCAACAATAAAACAATAACAACAAAAATCCCAGCATCTAGATGCTCACAGAGCTCTAAAATTCCACAGCTTATTGCTCTTTTTCCCCCTATCATTTGCTTCCTCTTAAGAGACCACGAACAGTGTGAATTTGTGAAAAGGAAACTAAGCAAGAGTTGGAAAAACTGAGTTCTGATTCAGACTCTGCATTCCTAGCTCTGTGATTTTGGGTAAGGCCAGTTTCATTTTGTAAAACAGGGTTGTTTAGACTCATCAAAAAGTAGCAGCCCTGGAGTGGCAGGGACTGGGCCCTGTACTGGCCATAGATTGTTACATTTTGTCCACAGCATAAACAATGTGAGGAAGGTACTGTGATACCCATTTTGAAGAGAGGATCACTGCAGCTCAGTGTGGTTCAAGCAGCCTGCCAGAGCCCCACTAATAGGAAGCCACAAGACTGGAATTTAAATCTAGGTCTGGGGACCACTGAGTCCACACCGTAATCTATCATGCTGTCAGCTTCGAAGGGCTATTCTCATTACAAAAGAAAAAAATGGTGAGTGGGTGGGTGTTCCAAGGTATGTCTACATGCAATCTGTGATATTTCTTGGAGCTTTCCTCCCAGTTTATGCCAGATCCCTGATTTCCTGAGTTGGCATGCATTTCCTATGCAGCCACATATTTCTTTGTGGCTCCATCTCTATTATTTTTTGCTCTTCCCTCTGGTTTCTTGTTTTTATTCTACTCCCATTGTGACACATTTGGTGTTTCTTGGTGCTTCTTGAATCTCTGCCCATTCTGGAGTTTGTCAAATGTCAGCCTGGTGAGCCACATCAAGCCTGTGGACATATTTAATTTGGCTCACACAGTGCTTGCTTGCATGGTGGTTTTTTTTTTTTTTTAATTAAATTAGTTGCTAACATCAAAACATTGGGACATTTCATATAAAAATCTGGATTTCTAAATTCTTTTGAACAACTTGGCAACACTGGGCCATTGGCCAGAAGTCCAAGTGGTGGTGAAACTTCCTAACTCCTTTAGTCCCCACTCCTCTGTATTGTCTGTCACCCCCACTTCTTGATCTAGCCTGAGTGTCAGTTGTCAACTGTCATTGCTTATGTCATTACTGCCAGTTTCTTATAATAAAGGTGGACAGCAGTACTGAATGTTGCTCTGTCTTTTTTTTTTTTTTTTTTTTTTTTTTTTTTTTTTTTTTTTTTTTTTTTAGCTATATGGCTTTTGGTAAGTGTCTCAATGTTTTCATCTTAGAAATGGGCATAATAATTATACATGGCCCAAAGGGTTGTCATGAGAGTTAAATGAGTTAAGTAAAGTGATTTGAAGACTCCCTGGCATGTAGTAAGAGATAGATAAGTGCTAGCGATTATTAAGAAGAAACTGTATATGTCTCTAACACCAAGGGAAACTAAGAAAGAGCAAAAGAGCCACACATTTTCAGAAAAACAGAAGGGAAGCATGATATTTTGGGCAGGGGAAGCATTCCTTAAAATTGGGCCACTTTGTTCATTCATACTAACAGACTGTCTCTTGAATTCAAGATGCCTACCCTCCCCCACCCTCAGCATTTCTTGTGCTCTCTGCAGGGCTGGCTGTCCTTATGAATATCACCCACATATTTCAGATTCATAGGGAGGTTCAGTCACAGAATATGTGTTCACATCCCTGTTCCCTTTTCTGCTCCTGACTGGCTGATGGGCTTATGAATCTCTATCAGCTTTAGCTGAAGACCATTTTATGTTCTGGACTGATATTATATCTGCAGGTTTCTCTTAGGGCCACATATTCTCTAGGGTTGTAATGGAATTGATTGCCTAATCTATCAGATCATTCTTTCCTCATTTTCCAGAGCACAGTTTCATTTCTGGTGGGTGCCCTCCGAGTGGAATTCTGCATTTATGGAAAAGACTTCTGGAATAAAATAATACAGAGTTCCAGAGGATTTGCAAGGCTTGAACACACTGGCACATTAGACAGCAAAAACAATGCCAGCTACTATTTGTTAAGCTTCTACAATGTGCATGGGACTATAGCATGTCTCAACCTTTGTATGTTTTATTTCAAATCACCACAGCAACAATGTGAGGAACAGAAAGTAAACAGCATTTTTGAACTCTTACTCTATAGGAGAACAAACACGTGCCAAGAATGGTGATAAGCAGTTTTATAATTTCATTTAATCCTCAAAAAAAACCCTGTGAAATAGATATTATTATCATCCCATCTCAGTGATGAGGAGGCTGAGGCTCAGAGAGGTTGAGAAATTTGCCCAAGTTCACAGCCTAGCAAGCAGAGGAGCCAGTATTTAAACCCAGGCAATCTGATATCAGAGACCACTTGCTTAACTGCTGAACTTGACTGCGCACTTTCTTGCAGATGAAAACTGGGACTCAGAGAGATGGGGTATCATATCTGAGATCACACAGCAAAAAAAGGGTTATGATATAGGACTCAAATCCATGTTTGTTCAGTTTGTAGAACAATGCATTTTACACTCGATTTCACAGACCAAAACTGACACAGGGGATCATTATAGAAAGTGCAGGGGCAAGGATTACAAAGCTGGTGTTCTATACTCCAGCCCAAGGCCAGCCCAGACAGCTAATACAGCTACTTCATTGGTCTGTGATTGTGTCCAATCTACAGACCATGTCTTCAACTGTGATACACAGCACAGTCTGGTTCTCCTGGGCCTTTGACAGACCACCAAGAATGACTTGTGCAAGGTCACCAAGTGAGTTATTACCAGAGCCAAGACTGGAATCTAGGGCTCCTCATGCAGTGCTCTTTTTCCACCTGTTATAACAGGGATCTTAAGGCTAAATGTGCATAGATGGGCTGTTAGAGGCAAGTTACAAAGGAGAATGAGGTGCACCATGTAGAGACTGTTTCAAATTGGAGTGCATGTGTGCTTTTGAAAGGGGCAGTTATTAAATAAATTAAGATACAAATACACAATGGAGTGCTATGCATCTTCATTAAAAAATGAAAAAGCTTAATAGATATTGCTATGGATGATAATATATGAGGTGAAGCACAGCAAGATGTAGGACAGTATATATAATGTGCTCATTTTGTAGAGGAAAAAATGGGAGAGTTAAAATTACAATGTGGTCCTATTTACATCTTTATATTTTTTAATAATATGAATGTTATTATCTATATAGTGAACACACACACAGCTGCATAGGAAAAGCAGCCTGTTCCTTGCCTCTAGCCAATTACTACAATCTGGAAATATGAGCCTAATGTTGTCAGTTCTGTTTTTTTTTTTAAGGGAATTTAGAAATGTTTTTCTTAATCCCATTTTTAAATTTCAAATTGTTTATTGCTAACGTATAGAAATACGGTAGGGTGCAACTGTGCCTATCAACAGTATGCACCCCTGCCATACTAATTTATTCTACTTTATGGAATCTTTGTGATTTTCTATGAAGACAATTATATCTTCTGTGAATAGAAACAATTTTCTCCTTTCTGTTATACCTTTTATTTCTTTTTCTTGCCTTATTACACTGACTAGGACTTGCAGTACAATGTTGAACAGGAGTGGTGAGAACAGACATCCATGCCTTTTTCTCAATCTTAGGGAGAAAGCATCCTATTGTTCAACATTTAATGTGATGTTAGCTGTACGTTATTTATAGATGCCCTTTATCACCTTAAAGAAGTTCTATTGTTTTTCCTAGTTTGATAAGTTTTATCACAAATGGATGTTGAATTTTGTCAAATGCTTTTCTACATCTATTGAGATGATCATATGGATTTCTTTTTTTAGTTTGTTAATACGGTGAATCACATCAAATGATTTTTCAATTTTGAAGTAGCTTTGCATTCCTGGGATAAACCCAGCTTCATCTTGATATATTACCCTTCTTATATAGTCCTGGATTAGGTTTGCTAATGCACTGTTGAGGATTTTTATGTCTATGTTCAGGAGGACTATCAGAGCAATAGTCAGACATTTTTGTGATATCTGTCTGGATTTGATATTAGGGTAAGTGGTGTCATAAAACAAGCAATTTTTTCCTGATTTTCCTAACTTTTTATAAATCCTCACCTGAGGACATGTTTATTAACTTTAGAGAGATGAAAGAGAGAGAAAGAGAGAGAGAGAGAGAGATCGACATGAGAGAGGAACATCAATTGGTTGCCTCTCTCACTTGCCCTGATGGGAGACCCATCCAGAAACCTAGCATGTGCCCTAACCAGGAATAGAACTTAGGACCTTTTGGTTTATGGGACAATGACCAACCAACCATGCCATACCAGCCAGGGTTGATTTTCTTAATTTTAAATGATAAAAAATAACTTTTATAGTACTTACTTTGTGTCAGACATCTTAAACACTTAACCTGTTGAATCCTCTCACTAACCCCATGACGTATGTACTATATGTATCTGCACTTTACAGATGAGGAAATTAAGGCACCATGTAGTCACTTGCCTAAGGTCACACAACTTATAAGCAGCAAAGCCAGGACTCAAACCCCAGAGGTCCAGCTCCAGACTTTGTACTCTTAACCTGTCCACTACTGTCTCTCAAGATGTTTACAGGCAAAAGAGAGTACATCTGGAGAGCTCAGACCAGCTTACCAGTCACTATTTTCCCACTTTTGGTCAACAACAACAGTGCCCTGTCAGGCCACAAACCAGTCACTTCCTTTCATCTTGCACCAGCCCTCACAGGCAGGCATTATTACCCTTACTTAGCAGTTTGGAAACATTCCCATCTGCTTGGTGGCATATGGTTTCAGGCTGTCATCTTCCTCACCTTGTCTCCCTTAACACCTGTGGTGCCATTTAGAAGGTAAAATTTAAAGACCGTCTTTTGAATCAGTTTAATTTTGTGTTGCTCCTTCCTTATAGATGGGCTCAAATGCCCTCCCTTCCACACTCTTCCCCCAGGCATTTAGGAATTTAGGCTCCTCCTGCACTGCCTCTTCCTTTGCACTGTCTTATCCCAGCTGGCCCAATCAGAGTCCCCAACTCTACCTTGTTAGCTCTGCTGGCTTTACTGTATATGTTTCAAAAACTTAGAAACATCTTGCTTACTTCAAAAGAAGGAGGAAAGAGATTGAGTTTAAGGAACAGCTGAACCAGCAATTTCCAGAACTGAGCACACAGCATTAAGGACTGAGATTAGTTCAAAGAAATTCCCAGCAGTAATGAAGGCATTGTCATGCAATGGATTACATAGATAATCTTATTTAATATACACTATACTTTGGGTAATAGGTACTACTGTTCCTTGATTTAACAAGGGGAGAAAATTGGGGTACAAAGAAGTTAGAATTTTTTTAAGATTTCATTTGCTTATTTTTAGAAAGAGGGGAAAGGAAGGATAAAGAGAGAGAGAACATCAATGTGTGGTTGCCTCATGCATGTCCCACACTGGAGACCTGGCCTGCAACCCAGACATGTGCCCTGACTGGGAATCGAAACAGCAATCCTTTGGTTTTCAGGCCAGCACTCAATCCACTGAGCCACACCAGCAAAGGGCAAAGTTAGTAATTTTTAAGTGGCAGAGCTCTGTCCATACTTCAACATCAGAGCTGCCTGCATCCCACAACAAACCAGTTAAATTCATCGGTCTGGGACAATTCCTAGAGGCAGGGGTTGGACCACATGACCTGTCCTAAGCTCCTACTCTCAATCAAGATATTGAAAGTGGTAAGAAACATTGACACTTTTTCACGGCCACTCAACCACTCAACCACTCAACCACTCCCCATCCCTCCCACAGTTCCCATCCACATCTCCAACCACCATGGTAAGAATTTAGAATTGGGGTGAATCCACTGCCAGGAAGAGTGATTCAGTTAAAAATCTCAGTTTTCAACAATATTGTTAAGCCCTGTGGTCTGTTACTTACTTCACACCCAGCATAGTTGGACCTTCTAGTCTGTGGCAGGGTAATGGCAGTTTGCTAATTGTTGGTGGCTAGGGTTGGGAAGGGAGGGGAGGACTATAGTGAGCTCAGCATAAAAAGTAGGTGTTGAGCTAAAGACCTTTCTCTATATACTTCCCAGTCCCTTCTCTGGCTCACTGGCAGGCCTGAGCACCCCCTCATCCTTACAACAAAATCAGCTTCCTGATCACCAAAACTGCAACAGCACAGCAGCAAGCAATTTGTGGGTGTCGGGCACTGAGCCCAGTGCTTAACCTGTGCCACAAACCTCAATCAACATTGTTACTTCTCACTACTCTCATAAAACCCTTTTCCAGATGTGGAAATGAAGACACAGAGATACAAAAGGCCCACAAATTAACACCCAGTTCTGCTTCATTCTACAGTCTTCATTTTTAGTCACAAGGGCAGACTTGCCTGCCCTTATGATATTAAGAGAATGACTTAAGGATTTCACCTTTGAATCACTTTGCAATCAATTAACAAAACCAACCACTTTCAGCCCAGGACCTTTATACAGGAGCATTTCCAATCCTTCTCCAGAATGCTGGGTCCTGCCTCCTTTGCTGCTTCTAGAGTGGTTTAAATAAATCCCCCCTCAGCCTTGATGAGCCCATGCCTAGCACCATGCCTGGAATAAGCAAGTGCCAATGCTGTGGGCTGAGAAGGCCCTAGTTGTCATAGGATCTAGGCTGTGAAGATGTAAAGTGTCTTGACTATTCACCTTGAGGAGTTTGAAGGTCTGAGCTTTCCCTCATTCTCCCCATCCTCATGCCCCTGCTTTGGGTCATCCTTCCACTGTGTTTATGTCAATTTCCCTTACTGGCCTTTCAGAAGAAAAGCCTTAGAGAGTGGCTTCTTCAGTCAGCAGAGAAGATGGAGGGGTGAAGGGATGGGGTAGATACATTCTGGTGTGAGGGCTGCAGGAGAGAGTGAGCTTTTCACTTCTCCAGTTCAGTAAGTATCACCATTAGCCACCCTTCTGAAAAACTCACTTTCCAAAGGAGAGCTCTGGGAGGTGCTCAGGAGGGCAGATAGGAGTGGGCGTAGGGGGATGCAAACTGGACTGAAATCAATTCCAGCTCAAGGTAATTATAGGACGAGGACACGTGTAGCTGCCCCAGTGCAGCTGCCTCAGCAGGGCTGAATCAAAGGCTGGGTCTCTTTCCCAAGGCAGCCAGAGGGATTAGTTGGTAATAAAAGCCTCATCACTCACTGTGGGCAGGGACAGGGGTTGCTGGGGCAGGGCAACATTAGTAAATTTATGGCTTCTGGTCCTCGCCTAATTTGGAAGGGGGATTTATTTAAACTACCTCATCAGGGGCCTTGCCCAACAAGGCAAATGTTTTGGAATGGAAACCTCAGACAGGTTCTCAAAAATCAGTTCTCAAGTTCCCAGGATCCCAGGGTACTGAAGGTGTTGGAGTGATGATGCTACAATTCCAGTCTGTACATTGCATTTTTTTCTTTCTGTTCCCTTCTGTTGGTCTCTCCCATCTGCCTGCAAGTGCTCATTAGGAATCTTTCTGCCACACAGGCTGCCCCAGGCACTATTTGGAAGAAGGGACCATCTCAAGCTAGAGACCCAGGACACCCAGGAAGTGCCTCCTCCTCTCTCACAGGCAAGCACCACCTGTCTCCCCACTAGCTGTCTTCAGGAATTCTGCACAAATCTCAGTCACACTTTGGAGAAGATGTTAAGATCTGGGACATCTGCAGCAGCAGACACCTGCCCAGAGTTGGTGAACCAGATGGCAAAGCCAAGGACAAAGCTTATCCTTAAGGAGACTGTGACCCCCTGAGGTAGTGGCCTTGGCAGCCCACCTCTGTGTCTCTGCATCCTTGCCCTGGCCAGAGCACAGTCCCAGAGCCACTCTTGACTCTTCTTAGCTGGCCTGGAGAGGGAACCTGCTTAAGAGGGCAGCAGAATCAGTCCTCCCTCCATCCTAGTGCCTACCCTTCCCCAGCAAGAGACCTCCCAGGATCAGGGTCTGCAGGTTGTCCCCAGGTTGGGCAGGGACACCTGGCAGGGCAGAGGTTTCCCTGGGCTGGAGTGAACAAGGGGAAGATGGGAGAATTGAAACCCGCACAAAGCCAGCTGTCTGGATGTGCAGTTAAATCACACACACAATTCACATTGGACCCCCTTGCAGACAAGGACCCCTTAAGATATGCACACAGATACTCACCAGCACCTTTCAACCCACAACCACATGCTGCCTGTTGCCTGCTGCACACACGTGAAACACACACACACACGCACACACACACGCACGCACGCGCACACAACCAGTCCCACCAGGTTACAGCAACTTCCTTTCCCCACAGTCTGGAAATGTCTACAGTTGCCCTCTAGGCTTAAACTTTTTCAGAGGGGACAGTAAGGACCACATGGAAAAGGTGGATCCTGGGTAAGGACACCCCGCACTTAGGGCTCCGGGCTTCCCTCCCTCTCCCCAGCACCCCTCACCTGGTAAACCAAGGCATAGCAAGAGGCTGTAGTAGACCACAGGCACGAAGCCCAAGCTGCAGGTCGAGCTGGGGGACCAGGGCAACGAGCTGTTGGCTGCAAAGTGGGCATGCGAGTGCTCCATGAGAGCACCCCTCGTTCCCCCTCTCTGCGCCAGGCCTGCAGGTTCTGCTCTGCACGCTGGATCACTGGTGGCGGAGACCGAGGCAGCAGCTGGAGCAGCAGTGCCTCTCTCCCCGCAGGATGTGCTTCTACCCTAGGCCTTGGTCTCCTCTGCTCCTTCCACACCTGACAGCATGGAGTCCCGGCTCAGCACTCCCGCTGTCTGCAGGGACTCGGCAGGGGCTCTCAGAACCTGTGTCTGTGCCTCCCACCTCTGACAGCTCAGCTCCCGCCTAGAAGCGGGAGGAGGGGGTGGGTGGGAGTACGAAGACACCGCCCCTACAACCAATCAGCAACTGCCTGGACTAGGGATGGGTCAAGGAGGAGTGTATAGATGGAAGCGAGATGCACTGGAGGAGGGGTCATGGCCACCTCCTCTGGGCTCCAGTTTCTGGAGGGGAGTTCGACCCGGGAACCCCAGAAGAAGACAGGGGTGGGAACCTGGAATGGCTACCCCCATGTCCACACCCTGTGGAAGGGGCGTGGTGCTGGTGGGACCCTCTTCTCCCACAGCAGCTCCTACTCCTCCAGCGTGTCCTCAGTTTGCCTTCTCCTTCCAGCCACCTCTCTTCCAGTCCGTCTCGATAGACGATTCTACACCCAAGGCACTGGGGGGAAGGGAAGGCTGTTGAGCGAGCAGGGTGTGCAGGAAGTTTCAGCTCTCCAGGACCAGATAAGCTGAGCTTGGAAGGGAGTGTGCACGTGTTTGAGTGTGTGTGTTGACTCTGGGGGAGGCCAAAGGGGACTTGCTCCTGAGTTGGAATGCATTTGAAGGGATGAAGGCTGGCTAGGAGAAGCCTGCTACAGGAAGTCCTTCTGTCAGGAATAAGGATGTTGAGAGCCACTCAGACATACACACAAAGACACACAATACCCAGTCATGAAGGCTCGCTCACACACTCACATGGGCATGCAGAGGCCCTCTCATTCCACACTCAGGGCATCCTCATCACCATGCACAAGGACCACACTCACACAACTCCCAACATATACACGAACCCATGTAGGTGTCATCTGGGGTATGGTCCAGTGTTTCAAGGCTGTGGGAAGTATAAGAGAGGGAGAGCAGATGGGACTGATGCTATCTTGGAGAATTGAGGTTAGTGGGCACTCCTCTTTCTCAGGGTAAGCAGATGGAGAGTTCCCCATCCAGCTCTTCTGGGGGCCACAACAGTACTGAGAAGAGAAACAAGTCTGTCTGGGGTCCTAGATGGGGTATGTGTGAGTTAAAGCTTCTGCAGAAATATAGAGGAAGGAGAGACATTTCCAGGGGGGCCTGTAACAGCTGCCAATGCAGAAGCATGTGATGGGCTCAGAGAAGCCTAAGACCCTCTCTGTTCATTGACAACCCTAGCCCCATATAACATCCATTTCTGGGAAGAAAGTACTGGCTGCGCTTCTTCCAGGCTCTTCCAGGTCTCCCAAGTTGGAAGGGATGCCTATCCCTCATGCAGAGCAATGGGCATGTGTCCTGTACTATTCGGGGCTCCCCTAGGCAGGCATGCCTTGGGGCAAACTCCAAGGTATCCAGGCCAGACAGTCTGCATAGGAGAGATCTGTTGGGCTTGGCTGGGTCTGTGGGGAACAGGGAGGCTGTGGCCCCTAAAGGGACAGGTTATTACTCAGAGTCCTGTGGGCCCAGTGAGTGCCAGTCTCATATCTTAAGCCAAGTTAGATACTGAAATTTTGTTGTGAACTCTGTTGTTTAAATGTGACTACCCCAAATTAAAACAAACAAACAAACAAACAAACAAAAAACACCCCACTATGATGCTACATAAAGCAGTGCCATTGGTAGAGGCTCAATAAATAATTGTTCAAAACCCTATGATTGGATTTGTCTGCAGGCAACTAAACAGAGATGGAAACTGGGGCTGGGGATGGCTGGGGATGGGATTTGACAAAGCTCCCCTGCCCATTCAGAGATTTCCCTACATTGTGAAGCACGGATAATGCCTCAAGGATTTTGCACTGGCTATTCCATCTGCCTGGGATGCTCTTTCTCTAGAAGCCACATTAACCTGCTTCTTCACCTTCTTCAGGTCTTATTTATTGTCTCCTTCTCATTGAGGCTTGCCCTAACAATCCTAGTTCATTGAAATCTCCACTCTAAAATGTTCATTTTTTCTGCCCAATTTTTCTCCATAGTGCTTAGCATGCTTGGTATACCATATACTATTTGTTTATTTGGTTAGATTTTTATCTGTTTCCCCTCTTAGAGGGGCAGGCCCGTTGATATGTATCTTTTGCTTAGGGTGGCATCACTAGCTTTTACTCAGAGCCTGCATGTTGCAGACTCTCAACAACTTTGAAAAATGAGGAACCCCAGTACCCATTGACCAAGGGCATGCAGGGAATGAGAAGGTGAGTTTATCCTTGCTTGTCTCAGCAGGCTAGAGTGTCACAGGATGGGCTGTAGTTAAGTTTGGAGCACAATCTCATATTAAGCATGTAATTATCCTATATGACTGACCACTCTAAAAATGATTTGCGTAGATTCTGGGGCAGTAGTTAGACTTTTTATAAAACTAGAAACTTGGCCAGGCAGAGTTACTGGGCTGCATGGGTATTCTTAATGAACCTTATTGTTTCTGAGCCTCCATTTCCCTGCCTGCCAAATGGGGATGAAAGAAAACAGGAATGCCTTGTCCCGGGATGCTCAACAGTGAAAGAGGACGTGGGGCAGTGGATGCATGTAGACTGATTTGGAGAATAGGGAATTGCCCCGTGTCCTCTGCTTGGCGGCTTGTCAAGATTCCAGTTTCCTGGGAAATGAATGGGTTGGATAAGAAGAACTCTAAGGTTCTAAGATAGACTTTTGGTCCCAGGACAGGGGCAGGATAAGTCAACATCAAAGATTAATTTTGCCACCTGACTGGCTCCTTAGGACAATAGATGCTTGAGCTGACAACTGTGGTTGGCTAAATTCACCCATTTATTTATTCTTTGAAAAACTTTTTTTCAAAAGATTTTTTATGGCTATTTAATGTGTGTTTATCAGGACTAGACACAATTGCAGAGCTTGATGCAAAAATGAAAATATTCAAAAATTAAGAATTTCAGGACAGCAACAGCAGGGTATTAAACCAAACATCGAACCCTACTAAATGTAGGGCCCTTAGTGACTACAGAGGTCACACACCCATGAAGCTGGTCCTTAAGGTACAGAGGAAGGTAATAAGAGTTCTCACTATTAGGGATTTGTTAGAAGAAAGCTATGTCTTAACTCATTTCATCCTCATGCTAACACAGAAATGAAAGGACAGTTACTAACCCCACTTAGCAGGTGAGAAAAATAAGTTACAGAGAATATTGGCAATTTTCCCAAGGCAAACTGGCTGGGATTAGGTCCAAGTCAGTCTTGTTTCAGAACCTGTGTTGTAATCACTGGAGGAGCTTAGTGTAGTGAAAGGACAAATCTGTAACATAAAATTGTCACATAATATATTATAGGCTCCATGTGACATGAGGAAAGAAATTTCTCTGCACTGTCCTTCCTTGGCATTGTAACCCCAGTGCCAAGAAGGTATTCAAAAACAAATCCTAAATGAATAAATAAATATAATATAATATAATAGAAATAAATGGAGAGTGTTCAGGAAGGAGAATGTACACTCTACTGCCTATAAGCCTAGGCAGTAATAAACATGAGTGTGGCAGAACTATTTACATTCTTTTCTCCCAAAAATAATATACCATTTACCATTTACAATTGCACTGAAAAAATTACCTAGGAGGGGAGTACTGGCCAAGATGGAGGAATAGTCAGAAATGCTCCGCTTCCTTGCATAACCAAAAGAAAGACAACACTGAATTTAAAAACAAAGAGCAACCAGAACTGCCAGGAAAAAAAAAAAAAAACATTTGCATGGAAGTCCAACAACCAAGCAGTTAAAAAAAAAATTCATTCAGATGGCAATGCACAATACAGCAAAGAGGGTTGCCCCACGCTGGTGAATACTAAGGCTCTGCCCCTTACCACATAACAGGTGCACAGAGATAAAGAAATATGGCCCAAATGAAAGAACAGACCAAAACTCCAGAAAAAGAACTAAGTGACTAGGAGATAGACAACCTGTCTGATGCAGAGTTCAAAACACTGGTAATCAGGATGTTCACAGAATTGATTGAGCTTGGTGGCAAAATGAAGGAAGAAATGAAAGCTACACAAAGTGAAAATAAATCAAAATATACAGGGAACCAACAGTGAAGGGAAGGAAACCTGGACTAACGTCAATAATTTAGAATGAAAGGAAGAAATAAGTATACAACCAGGACAAAATGAAGAAAAAAGAATGTGAAAATATGCGGAGAGGCTTAGGAGCTTCTGGGACAACTTTAAGCATTCCAATATCCTAGTCATGAAAATGCTGGAAGAAGAGGAAGAGCAAGATATTGATAACTTATTTGAACAAATAGTGAAGGAAAACTTCCCCAATCTGGTGAAGGAAATAGACTCCCAGGAAGTTCAGGAAGCCCAGAGAGTCTGAAAGAAATTGGACCCAAGGAGGATCACATCAAGACACATCATCATTAAGTTATCCAAGATTAAAGAAAAGGAGAGAATCTTAAAAGCAGCAAAAGAAAAAGAAAGAGTTACCTACAAAGGTGTTCCCATAAGGCTATCAGCTGATTTCTCAAAAGAAACCTTACAGGCAAAAAAGAGCTGGATAGAATTATTCAGTCATGAAAGTCAAGAACTGACATCCAAGATTACTCTATCCAGCAAAGTTATCATTTAAAATGGAAGGGCAGATAAAGTGCTTCCCAGACAAGGTCAAGTTAAGGGAGTTCACCATCACCAAAGCCTTAGTAAGTGAAATATTAATAGGACTTATCTAAGAAATAGGAGATCAAAAGCTGTGAATAGTAAAAAGACAAAAAACTCACAGCTATTAACAACTGAGCCTAAAAAACAAAAACTAAAACTAAACAAACAACTAGAACAGAAACAGAATCACAGAAATGGAAATCACATGGAGGGTTATCAGTGGGGAGGGGAACATGGAGAATGGAAGAAAAAGGTATGGGGAATAAGAAGCATGATAGGCAGGCACAAAATAGAGAGGGAAAAATAGACAGGGAGGAGGGTGATAAAGGGGAGAAAAACAATGCAGAAAAAAACAATGTAATAACATAATCAATAAAATATACTTTAAAAATACCTAGGAATAAATGTAACCAAGGAGGTAAAAGATCTGTATTTGGAAAATTATAAAGCATTGACAATGAAGAAGATACATATAAATGGAAACATATACTGTGCTTATGAAAAAGAAGACTTAACATCATTTAAGTGTCCATATTACTCAAAGCAATCTATAGATTCACTGCAATTCCTATCAAAATACCACTGGTATATTTCAAAGAACTAGAATAAATATTCCAAAAATTTATATGGAACCATGAAAAACCCTATAACAATAGCTTCAGCAATCTTGAGAAAAAAAAAGGACAAAGTTGGAAGTATCACACTACCTGATATCAAATTATACTATAAGGCTGTAGTATCAAAACAACATAATATTGGAATAAAAACAGACACATAGCTAAATGGTAAAGAATGGAGAGCCCAGAAATAAACCTGCAGATATATGGACAATTAATATATGACAAAGGAAGCAAGAACATACAATAGATTGAAGAAAGTTGTATTCAGTAAATAGTGTTGGAAAAATGGACAGATACATGCAAAAAATGAAACTAGACCACTTTTGTCCCATATACAAACATAAACACAAAATGGATTAAAGACTTCAATGTAAGACCTGAAACCATAAAACTCCTAGAAGAAAACATAGGCAGCAAACTCTCTGACATTGCAAATACCATATGATCTCTCCTTTAACAGGAACCTAACCAACAAAACAAACAAACAAGCAAAATATAACCAAAGACACTGAAACTGAGAACAGACTGACAGTCACCAGAGGGGAGAGGGGAAGGAAGATCAGGGGAAAGGGGGGAAGGGTTTACAGAAACAAGTATAAAGGACATATGGATAAAAACTAGGGGGGTGGAAATGAGAGGGAGGTGGGGAGGGCTGGGACAGTGGACTGGGATGGGAGTAAAAGACAGAAAACTGAACAAGAACAACAATTAAAATAAATTTAAAAAAGAAAAAGATGACTTTGGATAATGAAAATGCAATCATATAGACCAATAATGCGTAATAAAATCATACATTTGAAACCTTTATTGATGTATTACGCAACATCAACTCTATAAATTCAATACACAATAAATAAAACTCTGCCACATGAAAAAAATTGAAACTAGACCGCTTTTGCCCCATATAGAAATATAAATGCAAAATGGATTAAAGACTTAAATGTAAGACCTGAAACCATAAAACTCCTAGAAGAAAACATAGGCAGCAAACTCTCTGACATTGCTCTCAGTAATATTTTTTCTAATGCATTTCTTTGGACTATGGAAACAAACAAACAAAAATAAACAAAAGGGACTATGAAAAACCCCAAAATATTTTGCACAGCAAAATAAACCATCAACAAAATGAAAAGACAACCTATTGAATGGGAGAAGGTATTTGCCAATGATATATCTGACAAGTGGTTAATATCCAAAATTCATAAAGAACACATAACACCACAAAACAAACAATTCAATTGAGAAATGGACAAAGGACCTGAATAGACATTTCAAAGAGGACACACATGTGGCCAATAAACATATGAAATGGTTCTCAATGTCATTAGTCATCAGAGAAAGGAAAATTAAAACCACAAGAAGTTATCACCTCACACCTATCAGACTGGGTATAATCAACAAATCAACATGGCTATAATCAACAAATCAACAAACAACATGTGCTGGCAAGGATGTGGAGAAAGGGGAACCTTTTTGCACTGTTGGTAGGAATGCATATTGGTGCAGCCACTTGAGAAAGCAGTATGGTGTTATGTCAAAAAATTAAAAATGGAGCTGCCTTATGACTCAGCAACTTCACTTTTGGATATATTTCTGAAGAAACCCAAAGCATTAATTTGAAAGAACATGTGCCCCCTATGTTCATTGTAGCATTACTTACAACAACCAAAATATAGAAGGAACCCAAGTACCTATCAGAACTCAAGTGGATAAAGAAGAGATAGTTCATATATACAAAGGAATAAAAAGAAAAAATCTGGTTAGATGTGCAACAACATGCATGGACACAGAGCATATTATGATAAGTTAAATAAGTCATTCAGAACAATAAATATCAAATACCATATGATTTCACTCACAGGTGGAATCTAAAGAGCAAAATAAATGAACAAAGAACAGATGCAAAGAACAGATTGATAGTTGCTGGATAAAAGAGGGACTGTAGTTCTGGGAGGGAAAGATTAAGGGATTAAGAAGTGCCAATTGATGCTGAGCATCTTTTCTTATGTCTCTGGGCCCCTCTGTATGTCCTCCTTGGAGAAGTGTCTGTTCAAGTCTTTTGCCCATTTTTAATTGGGTTTTTTGTCTCCCTGGAGTGGATTCATGTGAGTTCTCTATGTAGATTGGAGACCAAACCCTTGTCCGAGGTATCATTGGCAAATATGTTTTCCCCATACAGTTGGTTCTCTTTTCATTTTAATGCTGTTTTCTTGAGCCGTGCAGAAGCATTTTAGTTTTGTAAGGTCCCATTTGTTCATTCCCTCCTTTATGTCCCTTGCTCTAGGGAACATACCTATGAAAATATTGCTGCGTGGAATGTCTGAGATTTTGCTGCCGATGCTTTCCTCTAGGACTTTTATGGTGTCACAACTTCATTTTAAGTCTTTTATCCACCTTGAATTTATTTTTGTGAATGGTGTAAGTTGGTGACCAAGTTTCATTTTTTTGCATGTAACTGCCCAGATCTCCCAACACCATTTGTTAAAGAGGCTATTTTTACTGCATTTTATGCTTCTTCCCCCTTTGTCAAATATTAATTGACCATAAACACTTGGGTTTATTTCTGGGCTCTCTGCTCTGGTCCATTGGTCTATGTGTCTGTTCTTATGCCAGTACCAGGCTGTTTTGATTACACTGGCCTTGTAATACAGTTTGATATCAGGTATCGTGATCCCTCCTACTTTGTTCCTCTTTCTCAGATTTGCTGCAGCTATTCAGAGTCATTTATGGTTCCATATAAATTCCGGAAATGTTTGCTCTACATCTGTGAAATGTCATTGGTACTTTAATGGGGATTGCATTAAATCTGTAAATTGCTTTGGGTAGTATGGACATTTTGATGATGTTAATTCTTCCAATCCATGAACATGGTACATACTTCCATTTATTTGTGTCTTCCCTAATTTCTTTCTTCAGTTTTGTGTAGTTTTCTGAGTACAGGTCTTTTACATCCTTGGAACATTATGTTTCTTGTCACTATATCAAAAGGGATTTTTTTGTTTCTGATTTCTGTTTCTGATATTTCATTGTTTGTGTACAAAAATGCCTTTGAGCCCTGGCTGGTGTAGCTCAGTGGATTGAGTGCAGGCCTGTGAACCAAAGGATCGCAGTTCGATTCCCAGTCAGGGCACATGCCTGGGTTGTGGGCCAGGTCCCCAGTGGGATCCCCATGAGAGGCAACCAGACATTGATGATTCTCTCCCTCTCTTTCTCCCTCCCCTACCCATCTCTAAAAATGAATAAATAAAATCTTTTTAAGAAGATAGAAACATTTAAAATAAAAATGTCACCCTACATCTATAAGAACTGGAGGAACAACAACAAACAAGGTCCAGAATGAGTAGAAGGATGGAAATAATCATAATCAGAGCAGAAATAAATGACATATATACTAAAAGAAGAATTCAAAGGATCAATAAAACAAGAACTGGTTCTTTGAAAACATAAAGAAAATTGACAAGGCTTTAATCAGTTTAATCAAGAGAAAAGAGAGAGGGACCAAATTAATATCAGAAAAGAAAGAGGAGAAATTACAACCAGTACTACAAATATACAAAGGATCGTAAAAAAAATTACTATGAACTATTTTATGCCAAGATATTTGCAAAATTTAGTGAAAGAGATGAATGTCTAGAAACATATAATATTCCAAAACTGGATCAAGAAGGAGCAGAAAGCCTTAACATACCAATAAACCTAATGAAATTGAAGCAGTAATCAAAATCTCCTGGCACAAAAAGCTCTGGGCTGGCCTATTTCAGAGGGAAATTTAAAAAAACATTTACGAGCTCACCCCAATTCTTGTCAAACTATTCCAAAAAATCCAAAAAGAGGGAAGACTCCCAAACTCTTTATACGAGGCCAGCATCATCCTAATCCCAAAACCAGATGAAGACTCAAAAAAGAAAGTATCGCTGTTGAACATAATGCTAAAGTCCTCAACAAAATACTGGCATACTACATCCGACAATACATTAAAAAGATCATGCACCACCCTGGATGATGTAGCTCAGTGGATTGAGTGAGGGCTGGGAACCAAAGTGTATCTGGTTCAATTTCCAGTCAGGGCACATGCCTGGGTTGTGGGCCAGGACCCCAGTAAGGGGTGCACAAGAGGCAACCACACATTAATGCTTCTATACCTCTCTCCTTCCCTTCCCCTCTCTCTAAAAAATAAATGGATAAATAAATAAAATCTTTCAAAAAGAAAAAAGATCAGCCTGGCTGGTGTGGCTCAGTGGATTGAGTGTGGGTTGCGAACCAGGGGGTCGCCAGTTCGATTCCCAGTTGGGGCACATGCCTGGGTTGTGGGCCAGGTCCCCAGCGGGGTCCACATGAGAGGCAACCACACACTGGTGTTTCTCTCCCTCTTTAGAAAAACAAACGGAAGGGAAGGGAAGGGAAGGGAAGGGAAGGGAAGGGAAGGGAAGGGAAGGGAAGGGAAGGGAAGGGAAGGGAAGGTTCACAATGATCAGAAAACAGAGAAAGTGTCTGCATTTATCACTCCTATTCAAAATAGTACTGGAAGTTCTAGGTACAGTGATTACACAAGATAGATAAATAAAAGACTTCCAAATTGGAAAGGAGGGGGGAATGCCCTCAGTGTTTACAGATGACATGACAGTGTACATGGGAAAACAGATAGGCTCTACCAAAAAACTACATGAGTTAATAAGTAAATTTGGAAAAACAGTGGGATACAAAGTAAATATTCAGAAATTGAAGGCACTTTTGTAAAACAACAACGTAATATTGGAAACAGAATTTAGGGAAAAAATCCTATTTACAAGAGCAACAAGACAATAAAGTGCCTAGGATTAACCCAACTCAGGAGGTTAAAGACCTAGTCTTAGGAAACTACAGAACACTGAAAAAGAAATTAAGGAAGACATAAATAAATTGAAGCATATACTATGTTCATGGATTGGAAGAATTAAAATCATCACAATGTCCATAGTACCAAAAGCAATGTGGAGATTCAGTGTAATCCTTATCAAAATACCAATGACATATTTCACAGATATAAAACAAACATTTCAAAAATGCATATGGAACCATAAACAATCCCGAATAGCCACCTCAATTTTGAGAAAGAAGAACAAAGTAGGAAGGATCACAATACCTGATATCAAGCTATATCATGAGGCCACTGCAATCAAAGCAGTCTGGTACTGGAATAAGAACACACACATAGATCAATGGAACAGAGTAGTGAGCCCAGAAATAAACCCAAATATCTATGGTCAATTAGTATTTGACAAAGGGGATAGGAGCATAAATGGAGTAAAAATACCCTCTTCAACAAATCACGTTAGGATATCTGGACAGCTAAACACACACACACACACACACACACACACACACACACACACAATGTATCTCAATGCCCAACTTACACCATACACAAAAATAAACTCAAGCTTGATGAATGATGTAAATAGAAGTCCTTACAGCATAAACATCCTAGAGGAGAACATTGAGAGGAAAATCTCAAATATTCCATGTAGCAATATATTCACTGATATGTCCTCTAGAGATAGGGATATAAAGAAAAGAAAGTCCTATTTCCTAGAAATAGGACTACATCAAATTAAAATGCTTCTCCATGGTTAAAGAAAATATCAGCAAAATGAAAAGGGAACCAAACTTATAGGAAAATATATTTGACAATGATACCTCAGACAAGGTTTTGATGTCCAAAATACATAAAGAATTCAAATGATTCCACACCAGGATGATAAACAATCCAATTAAAAATTGGGCAAAGCACCTGAATAGACATTTCTCCAAGGAGGACATACAGAGTGCCTGTAGGCATATGAAAGGATGCTCAGTATTACTAGCCATCAGAGAGATGCAAATTAAACAACAATGAGTTACCATTTCACACCTATCAGAATTGCAATCATTAACAAATCAACAAACAAGTACTGACAAGGTTGTGGAGAAAAGGGAACCCTAGCTCAGTGTTCATGCGAATGCAGACTGGTGCAGCCATTGGGGAAAACAGTATGGAAGGTCATCAAAAAACTGCAAGTGGAACTGCTTTCCATACAGTGATCCCACTGCTGAGATTATACCCTAAGAATCATGAAACATCAATTCAAAAGAACCTATGCACCCCAATATTCATAGCAGCACAATTTACAATAGCCTACTGATGGGCAACCTACGTGCCCACCAGTAAATGAGTGAATCAAAAAATTGTGGTACATTTACACAATGGAATTCTACACGGCAGAGAGAAAGAAGGAAATCCTGCCCTTTGCGACAGCATGGACAGAACTGGAGAGCATTATGCTGAGTGAAATAAGCCAGGTAGTGAAAGACAAATACCATATGATTTTATCTATAAGTGGAATCTAATCAACAAAACAAACAAGCAAGTAGAATACACCCAGAGACATTGAAATAAAGAACAAACTGACAGTAACCAGAGAGGACGGGGGTAGAAATAATGGGGAAAATAGCATAAGAGCCATAATGGAACATGCATATAGGACATATGGATAAAGCCAAAGGGGGTAGGTTCTAGGGTGGGAGCTGGTGATGGGTGGGGTGGGTGGGGCATGTTCAGGGGGAAATGGAGACAACTGTACTTGAATGACAATAAAAAATTAAAGTAATATAACAGAAAAGAAAGGAATATTACTTGCCATATAAAAGAATGATATCTTACCATTTGGGACAGCATGTATGGACATAGAGGGTATTATGCTAAGTGAAATAAGTCATTCCAGAGATAGATATACACCATATGAGTTCACTTATATGTGAAATCTAAAAAACAAAATAATTGAACAAATGAAATTCAACCAGACTCAGAGTCTGAAAGGGCAAACTGGTGATTGCCAAGTGGTCTGGATGAAAAAGGTGAAAGATTTAATAAGTTAAAATTGGTAGTTACAAAATAATCATGGCATTGTGAAGTACAGTATAGGGAATGTAGTCAATAATATTGTGACAGCTGTGTATGGTGCCAGGTGGGGACTGGAAATATCTAGGGGAACACTTTGTGAAGTATATGAATGTCTAACCACTGTGCTGTACACCTGAAACGAATACAAAATAATATAAAAAGTAAACTGTAATTGAAAAATATTTTTTTAAAGTGTGGGGCTTTTGAAACAGACAAACCACCTTCAATTCTTGGCTCCACCACCTACTAGTTAGTTAATCTTGTCAAACGATTCACTTAGTGCCCCCATGGGGTAAATGCTTAAGTAATGCACATTGTCATGAGAATTAAATTGGCTAATGCAAGTATCTATTAAGACACCTGACACTCAGCAAGCACATAACAAAAGCTAGTAAATATTATTATTTTTATTGCTATAGTTATTGTTATCATCACTGAAATTGCACAAAAAAATAAAATTAAGCAATTTAGTCAAAGTCTTGGTGTCTATAAATAATGGGTCAGGTCCTTAAATTCAACTTTTGAACATTTAGCATGATATTACTTTTCTGTGACGACTGAGACTGAGTAAGGGTGGAGATTGATTAGCAAAGGAGGTGTTTGGTACTTTGCGTTACCTTCCTTAATCTTACCATAACATTGAGAATCTGTCAATGGTATCTCCATAGAGGAGTCACTTGTCCACTGTCACTCAGGATGGGAGTGGAGGTGGATTATCAGTTTTATGACAATCATGAAGCCCTACCACTCATTCTTGTGCAATTCTAGTGACTGGGTGAGGTGTGGATGGCAACACAACACTGGCCATGAAGTCCTGAGAGGTCTCAGGAAGTAGGGGAGCTTTTAAGAAAGTTTTCTCTCACTGAAAGGGAAAAAAAGATTTGTGGGGGAAGAAATGGCCCCTCCTTTGTGTAATTTACACAGAATAGCTGCCACCATCTTCAAACATGAGAAGAGCAAACTGCAGAAGAAAACTCAAATATCAGAGATAACAGAGCAGAGGACAGAAGGAAATCTGAGTCCTTGATGGTATCACTTCATCAGCCCCACTGATGTAACAGCTCTGGGCAGCTTTGCATCAAGACTTGTTTTTATGTGAAAAAATGCATTTTCTTTTTGCTTCATCCATTTGAAAGAGGTTTTCTGTTACTTGTAGTCAAATGCATTCCAAATACAGCACTAAGTTTTTTGTAAGATTTTATTTATTTATTTTTAGCAACAAATATAGATATTATTAACTCTATTTTGCAAGCATATAACAGAGTAAAAGAAAGAAAAATAACATTTGTAGGTTGATGATACATACAAAAATTTTGGGGATACTGGGGAGATGGCTCAAGGCACAGGCTCTTGAGTCAGACAGTCTACTTTCAGGTCCAGTTTCATCACTTACTGGCCATGTGATCTTGGCCAAAAACTTACAGCATATTCTTTCTGAGCCTCCGACTCCTCATCGTTAAAGTGAACATAGTAATTACATCCATCTCAAAGTGTCACATTAAGATGAGATGAAATTCACTCAATCAACATATATTTTGTGGATGACCTAATGTTCCTCATTATTTTGCAAGGGAAATACTGCTTCCATTTGTGTATATGAAGAAACTGAGGTTTAAAGAGATTGAATCAGGGGACAGTACAACAACACCTACGGCCGTGATATAGGTGGCCTGAACTGAAGGATGGAACACTTGACATGGGCCTGGAAGGCTTTGCACAGATGAACATGGCAGAGCAACCAGAGCATAAGCAAGCCCACAGAGTTAGGAAAACCAGGGCATTGCGAATTGTTCCAGAGGATGCGAGCAATGGCACATTTAGATAATTTCCAGAACTGGAGTAGAAAGGAGAGAATTCTGAATTCAAATAAATGCATATTTAGAACTGTTAAACTGACATGCACTAGTTCATCTAATCTCAGAACAATTTGATGAATAAATAACTAGAGAGATAGATGATAGATATAGATAGATATATTGAGAGATAACAGATAGATACATGATAGATAGATAGATGATAGATAGATGTAGATAAAGAAATAGGTGAAATTATTTGCCAAATTCCACACCACTAATAAGCAGAGTGCTGAGATTCAAATATAACCAGGTTTCTTATACTTTAATCCCAAACAAATGTTGTTTGGGTTAGAGACTGGGTCAGAGTGGTGTAGTCTAAAATACTAGAAAGAACAGATTAAGTCCAAGTTGTGGAGAGTTCTTTGTGCTTTGTCAAGGAACATGGGGAACAAGTTGTATGAACTGAGGCTGTGAGACTGTAAGAGGAAACAGTCAACATGGTCTAGAGCTGGAAGTAGGAAAATGTGAGCACTGCCAGGTAGGTGACTTCCAGTCTATACAAACACAGCCAGTCTCTGTGGATGTACTCTTCAAGGACAACTGTAAGATTTACTTTGTACTCAGTGATATTGTGATTTATACTAAGAAATAATATTTGGTCTTTGCCCATTTCTGGCACAGAGCTCCTAAAACCCTTGGAATTTCCTCAGTTGGAAAGCAATAAAGTTGTCTTTTGTTACGTCAATTAGGCTACTTTTGGTCCATACCTAAGGCTGAGGGCCAGTGCCAGGAGAACTAACCATGTGATTAGAGGACTGGAAATATCAGTACCCCAGTTCCACCTCCAAGAAGGGGAGAGGGCCTGGGGGTTGAGTTCAACCATCAAGGGCCAGTGATTTAATCAAGTGTGCCTAAGTAATAAAGTCTCCATAGAAACCCAAAAGAATATGGTTTGAAGAGCTTCCAGATTATGAACAAGGTTGGTACTCAGGTCAGAGAGGGCATGGAAGCTCCATAGTTTGCCCTGTGCCCTATGCCCTATCCCCTTCCACCATTTGAGAGCACAGTGGGAAGGCTCTGGCCGTTAGAAGTGAGCTCTTGCCGCCACTACACTGAATCTTCTGGTGCCATGATCTTGGACTCCCAGCTTCTAGGACTCTGAGAAACAAAGGTGTGTTTAAAAGCCACCCAATCTGTAGTATTCTGTAAAAGTA